>CAJRSG010014864.1:117681-217243 GCA_907169655.1 Acomys percivali
CTCTCTCTCTCTCTCTCTCTCTCTCTCTCTCTCTCTCTCTCTCTCTCTCGCACACACACACACACACACACACACACACACACACACACACAGAGGTTTATGCATCTATGTAAATCTACAATCTAGAAGTCAAAGTACTCAAAATGATTCACTTACTAAACAATATATCTGACCCATACTTTCTATTTCTAGACCACAAATGCCTCTGCTATTTCCTCATCTGATTTCCAAATATGGAGACTGTGATATCTTATTCTACACTACACTACTACATTATGGTTAATATGATTTTGTATCAAGAGATTTAATTTTGTATTTTTGTATTATAATAAACAATATTGCTTGAATAATTATTGAAGAAACACTTTGTACTTTAATGAAAACAATATGTTAACTAATCTCAAAAGTATATTTATTAAAATTTAGTTGAATGAGACAAGGTATCACTGCTTGTGAACCAGGAAGGTGAATTTTGATTTCATAAAATTCCACCCACCTTTTCCTAAGCACTAGGACCTCAGATATTGGCACCACACCCAGAATTGAGCACCTGTTTTGAAACACAGAAATAAAGCAAGGAAAAGAGTCTATTAAGTTAAGAACTTGTTCTCATGGTTATTCCAAACACCTTACAATGATCTGCATGTAAATAAGCTCTCCTTAATTGTGTTACAGTGTCTACAGTATGAGCATAGATGTATCAAGTGTATATGAAGAAAATCAGTGGCTTGCGTGTTCCGTGCTAGCTTCATTGTGACACAGCATGTTCGGAAACACTTTAGAGAAAGGAAGACTGAATTTACTTTACAGCTTCAGTCCATGGTAGTTTGCCTTCACTGTTGTGGGTCAGAGGTGAGACTGAATATGATGAATGAAGTGTGAGCCAAGAGTGTGCTGTTCACCTCATGGCAGTGGGAAGGCAGAGAAATTAGAGGAGACTATAGGCCACCATACATTACTTCATTTTGTCTTCCTCTTCTTCCTTCTGTCCTTCCTTCCTTCAGTTCTTCCTTCTTTTCTTCCTTCCTTCCTTCCTTCCTTCCTTCACTCTCTTTCTTCTAAAATTCTCCTCTCACACATTACATTTCAGCCATTAATTCCTTTCCCACCACATTTCTCAGCACCACCAACTCCTTTCTCTCCCAGATTCACTGACCCTCCTGTCTCTTTCAGAAAAATGAGCATGCCTCCCAGGGATAGCATAAGAAATTACAATAAGTCTAGCTGGGCACAAACTCTCATATGAAGCTGAACGAGGCAACCCAATAGGAGGAAAAGCATCCCAAGTGCAGTAAAATTGTCAGAGATACTCCTCGCTTTCACTGTTAGAATTCCCACAAGAACACTGAGGTACACATCACAATCTATACAAATAATAATTAGATCCGACCCATACAATGTCCAAAATTGTTGCTCCAGTCTCTGTGAGCCCCTGTAAGCTTGAATAGGAGGCACATTCTGTGTCTATGGACCCTATACCAAACTTTAGATACAACCACCCCACACATCCTCTCTTCTGCCACAATATGCTTTGTGAATATAAATTTAAAACTAACAAAAAAGTTCACATGCCCTAGTCACATTGCAAAACTACCAACATTATGAAAGTTCAGTCCTATATCTTTCCTCCAAAACCTACCAGTAGTGTCGAATTGTTTGCTAAAACGAGTCACCTAAGGGAATCAAATGATACAGAATTAAAAAGAATAGTCATAAACTTCATTAGAGAATTCAAGCAGTTTAGTGGATGCACAAAGAAACAGCTCAATGGCATTAAAGAGAAAGATTAGAAGAATAAACACCTGAGTGGTAATCAAGGAAACACAAATATAAGGCAGAAGTAAAGGACAGTGACTATGTAGAACTTGAGAAAGAAACTCAGTAACAATATAGAAATGCTGAAGAAAGCTCAAGCACAAAGAAAGATGGACTTGAGAAAGCCAATAGCTATATACTCAAAAGAAAGCCTCACAAGTAGAATGAATCAGAATATAGAATATCAGATTTTTTACCTTGTACCCACAGTGGGCACACTGGGCTTGACTCCAATAGGTGATTTTCACTTTCTTTCCTGTCCCCCCTTACAGTCCCTCTGTCCCATCCATGGCCTTGTTACCAGCCTGTTTTTAGGGCCCTTTCCTCTTACCTCAACTTCAGAGACTGCAACTATTGGTACAGTCTCAGTGTCCTCTTAGAACTTTCATCCCTTTCTCTCCAGAGTACACTTTGTCTTACTGTAACCTACTTGCAAGAGCCGTGTCTTCTACCATACCTCCAACTCTCTGGGGAACCCAGCTCTATGTGTTTACAGCATTCCCTTAGCTGTTTCCCAGAGCCCCTCTAAGCCTTTCCTCCTAGCCCATCTCTATACTTATCTACAAAACACTCAACTGAAAAGTCCTTCTCTACCAGGAAATCTTCAGCCATGAAATTTTCCTATGATCCAGAGATGGCAAAGAAATGAATAAATGAAACACCTACCCAGCCAGACAAGTTGGCAGCCTTTGGGGGCTACCAGTTGGAAGTTGACAATAACAGAAACAACAGAAAATCTACAAACTCATGGAACCTGAACAACTCTTTATTCAATGACCATTGGGTCAGAGTAGAAATAAAAAAAGAAATTAAAGAGTTTCTAAACTCAATGAAACTGAAGGCATAACATATTCAAACTTAAGGGGAGACTATGAAAGCAGTGTTAAGAGGAAAGTTCCTAGATAGAAATGTATTTATAAAGAAACTGGAGGGATCACATACTAGCAACATAACTGCACACCTGGAAGCTCTAGACTATAAAAAGAAAGAAACACACCCAAGAAGAGTAGGTGGCAGGAAATATTTAAACTCAGGATGAAATCAATAACTTACTAAAAAAGAGAACAGTACAAGTAATCAAGAAAAATTAAAAGCGAGTTCTTTGAGAAAATCAACAAGATATACAAAGTGTTAGCCAAACTAAAGGTCAGACAGATAATGTCCAAATTAACAAAATCACAAATGAAAAAGGGAATATAATAACAGACACTGAAGAAATAAAAAATATCTTTAGGTCTTATTTCAAAAGTCTATACTCCAAAAGATTGCAAATACCTAAATGAAAGGGACAATTTTCTTGATAGATTCCATTTACAAAAGTTAAACCAATATCAGGTCCACAATCTAAATAGTCCTATTACCCTTAAGGATATAGAAGCAGTCATTAATTGTCTCCCAACCAAAAGAATTCTAGAGCCAGGTTTTTGTAGTACTGGTCTACCAACTGTCAAAGATGGGTTATTCCCAATATGTCTCAAAATATTCCACAAATGAAACTGACTGAACATTGTCAAACTCATTCTATAAAGCTACAGTCACCTTGATACATAAACCACACAAAGATCCAACCAAGAATGAAAATTTGATGTGAATCTCCTTTATGAACACTGCTATGAAAGTATTCAATAAAAACTCACCAACCAAATAAAAGAACACATCAAAAATATCATCACTATGATCAAATAAGCTTCATCTCGAGTAGGGCAGATAGTTCAATACACAAAAATTCATCAATGTGTTCACCAACCCTACATATAACAAAGGTCTAATATCCAAAATATATAAAGAACTCAAGAAATTAAACACTACCAAACCAAATAACCCAATTGAGAAATGGGGCTTGGAACTAAACAGAATTCTCAACAGAGGAATAGCAAATGGTTGAGAAACACTTAAAGAAATGCTCAGCCTCCTTAGTCATCGGGGAAATGCAAATCAAAACAACGCTGAGATTCCATCTTACACCCATCAGAATGGCTAAGATCAAAAATTCAAGAGACACCACATGCTGGTGAGGATGTGGAGAGAAAGGAACACTCCTTCATTGCTGGTGGAAATGCAAACCAGTACAGCCACTTTGGAAATCTATCTGGTGCTATCTCAGAAAACTTGGAATAGGGCTTCCTCAAGACCCAACTATTCCACTCCTTGGAATATACCCAGAAGATGCTCCAGCACACAACAAGAAAATTTGCTCAACCATGTTCATAGCAGCCTTATTCATAATAGCCAGAACATGGAAACAGCCTACAGGTCCCTCAGTTGAAGAATGGATAAAGAAACTGTGGTACATATACACTATGGAATACTACTCAGCTTTAAAAAAAAAGGGAATTCCCGAAATTTGTGGACAAATGGATTGAACTAGAAATGATCATAATGAATGAGTTAACCCAGAAGCAGAAAGACTCAAATGGTATATACTCACTTATATCTGCATACTAGCCCAAGGGGCATGTCCCAAGAAAGTGTTCACTAACCAGGAAACTGGGACAGAGGGCAGGACATCCTGTTGGGACTCTAGATGAGAGAAGCATGGGAGAATGGCAAAGTTGAAGGATCCAGAGGTTCCTAAAAACCTACAATAAGAACATTATGATAGGCAGATTTGGGCCCAGGTGTCCCACACAAACTATGGCATGAGGCAATGACAATACAGGTGGTAAACTTTAAACCCCTACCCAGATCTAGCCAATGGACAGGACATTCTCCACAGTTGAGTGGAGAGTGGGGTCTGACTTTCACATGTACTCTGGTGCATCATATTTGACCATGTCCCCTGGAGTGGGAGATCTTGTGGCACTCAGAGGAAAGACAGCAGGTTACCAAAAAGAGACATGATACCCTATGAGCATATACCGGGGGAGAAAGTCCCCCTCAGTCACAGTCATAGGGGAGGGGAGTAAGGGGAAAATTGGAGGGAGAGAGGAATGGGAGGATACAAGGGAGGGGATAACTATTGCGGTATAATATGAATAAATTAATAATATAAAATTTAAAAATTCATCAATTTCGTCCACCATATAAACAAACTGCTTAAAAATATAACATAAACATCTTATTAGATGCTGAAAAGCCTTTGATAATATCCACCACCTTTTCCTGACAAAAGTTTTGCAGAGATCAGAGATACAAGGCCCATACCTTTACATTATAAAGGCAATATATGGAAAGTTGATTGCCAATGTCAAGTTAAATAGAGAGAAACTTCAAGCAATTACACTAACATCAAGGACATGATGCATCTGTCCACTCTCTCCATACCTATTCAACATAAAATTTCAACTCCTCTGGTAGTATAAGACAAATAAAGTCAAATAAATACAAATAAGAAAGGAAGAAGTCAAACTATCACCATTTGCATATGATGTTCAACATTAGTGACCACCAAAATTTTACCAAAGAACTCCTACAGCTGATAAATATTTCAGCAAATGTGACTGGATAAAAAATTAACTTAAAAAAATCAGTAGCCCTCCGTTATACAAATGATAAATGGTCTGAGAAAAAAATTAGGGAAACAGCACCATTCACAATAGCCACAAATAATATAAAATATCTTCCTGTAACTCTAATACAGCAAATAAAAGACTTGTATGACAAGAAATTCCAGTCTCTGAAGAAAGAAACTGATGAAGATACCAGAAGATGGAAAAATCTCCAATACTCATGGAATGGTAGGATTAACTTAGTAAAAATGGCCATCTGGCTCTCAGACTGAACTGTCAGCCACAGACCACAAGCTTCAGTGTCTGCTGGCCCAGGGGGGAGCCCTGAATCTGTATCTGGGATAGATCTGAACTCCTGATCACTCTACAGGTCAGCAGAGGTTCCCAGATTCCAGGCACGGGGCCCAGGTGGCCTTGGATACATTCTCCAAAGCATGATCAAACATCTCACGATAAGGCACAGTACCTGTTCTCTTGAGGAATGAACCAAGGCCCCAGAACCTGAATTGGCACAGGCATGGGAATGTGCATGGAAACCCATCAAAAATGCTCCCGGCTAGCGCTTAGTACCCACACTCTGTCGGACTGAAGCAAAGCTGCAGGGCCCCATGGTATTCAATGTCCAGCCAAACACTCAATGATGGGCTGTATCTGTACTCTCCTGGACTGAACCTTGGGCTGCAGAGTACCAGAATAAACATCTGCTGGCCCAGGGGTGAGTCCAGGGTGTGGAGCAAGTCGCCAGAGCTGAACCCAACTCACCTCCTGATCCAGGGAAAGGTTTGCTGCTCTTCCCACAAGTGAGAGGTCTCAACCCATAGGCACTCATCAACAAACTGCTCTCAACAGCCTGTGGAGGACACCAGAAACTACCATCCAAGGTCAGAAACAGCAAGATGACTAAAGGTCAGGGAAAAACACAAACAACAAAAGCCAAAATAGTATGACATCTTCAGAACCCAGGTATCCCAAAGAAATCAACCCTGGAAATTCAAACATAAGTGAAGCACAGGAAAATGACCTCAAATCCTTCATAATGAAGATGATAATGGAAGAAATGGATAAAATCCATAAACAAATATAGAAAGATGCAGCTAAACAGTCTGAGGACCTTAGAGAGGACATGGCAGAAGCCTAAAGTGAGGAAATGAAGAAATCACTGGAAGAAATTCAAGAAAATGCAAACAATCAGGTGAAGAAAATACATAAAACACTTTAAGACCCAAAGATAAAAATGGAAAGAGTGATAAAAGCACAAACAGAAGAAAGCCAAGAATGAGAGATCTTAGGCAAGAAAACAGGAACAGCAGAGGTAAGCATTGCTAATAGAATTCAAGATACGGAGGAAAGAATCTCAGGTGTAGAAGATACAATAGAAGAATGGGGAGCATGGGGAAATAGGAGGATCCAAAGGTTCCTGGAAACATACAAGAAGAACATTATGAGGGGCTGATCTGGATCCAGGGCCATCTGCTCAAACTACTGCACCAAGCAAGGACAATACATGCAGCAAACATTGAACCCCTACTCAGATATAGCCAACAAACAGGATATTATTCACAGTTGTGTGGAAAGCAGGGACTGACTCTTATATGTATTCTGTTGCCCCATATTTGACCTCTTCCCCTTGGTGGGGAGGCCTTGTGAAACTCAGAGAAAGAATAAGAAGGCTGTCAAGATGAGACTTGATAGGCTGTGACCATATGGAGGGGAAAGACTTCCCCTTCTGTCACCAACCTAGGAGAGGGGAATAGGGTGAAAGAGGGAGGGAGTGAAGAATGGGAGGATACAAATGAGGGGATAACAACTGAGATGTAATTTTAATAAATTAATAAATAAGAACCATGAGTTGCCATGTAACGAATTAAGTAATGATTTGAGAGATCGTCTTTAGATTAGAATGGTCTATAACTATGTACACAAGGCCGGCCATAATCTCGTGGTTCTCCTGCTTTTGTGTCTCAAGTTTTGGGATACAGAACCCACTTTGAGTCTCAATTTGTGTCATATTTGTTTTTTATTTGTTTCTTGTATGTTGCACACAACACTGGGTTTATAATTTACCTCATACATACTCTCATTATTCACTAATCTGGATTTTCATTGATTATTTAATTTCCATTATGCTGTTGAGTTTCATTCACACTAAAACATTTTTCCTTTGGATGACAACAATCTGTGATGTTGTGGTCTGGTTGTGTCTAAAGATAATTAATTCATATAGAATAGCTGTGTCCCCTTCTGGAGAATATTTGGAGAGTGAGAAAGACCATATTTACCTAGTTTAATATTGCTGTTTTGTAAATTTAGCTAGAAGATTCATTTCCAGAATAAACCTTTAGGTCGTGTTGGTCTCTAGGCATGAGATTGTGAAAAGAACTGGTTTGTTTTATTTGCCTCAATTTTCTCAAATTTAGAGTCCTCTTAGAGGTCCGTGAAGTTGTGGGAAACATTTATGTAATTTCTGATTGTGTTGTGGGTTTCATTTTGCATCTCTCTCCCCTGTTTATTCTTTGAAACTGGGGTCAATTGTTTGAGGCCCTGTTCATTGTCCTCACTGCAAAGGCTGAATTCAGGTTAAAAGATAATGAACTAATTCAGCTTCAATTTTTCTGTCTTTTTTGACTTTCTGCTTTTCCTTCATTCACCATTATCTTTTTTATTGGACATCTTTTTTTGATAGCAGCTTTTTAAAATTGGTTACAAAGCCTAAGCCCACATACAGAATTAGTAACATGTTTAGATTCCTCTTTTGAAAGAACATTTTAGTCTTTTTAAAACTGAGTTTTCTTTAAAAAATAAAAATAAAAACAATGCAACTTTAAACACTGTTTTGAAAACTTAAAAGTGCAGCAATACACTCAATTTCCTTTATCTACAAAATGGTGTGATTCCAATTCAAAGCTTGTGAGGTCACAGCAGACTGAATCAAGCAGATGTGCTTGAGTGTGCAATACTTGATGCTAATGTTACTTAAAGTTTAGTTTCTACTTAAGACGCGAGAGGAAATGGCAATCATCACAGAGAGGCCCAATTTTAATCTCAGTGTGTGGAAATTTTAACAGGTAACTGTCACTTATGTAGGGAGAATCCAGAAGAAACTAAACGGAAAGGGGGATAATTCTCAATATCTGGAAGATTTGGACTTGAAGAATATCGCCATAGTTTGTGACCATAATTCATTCTGACTTCATTATTCCTACTTTTAGTGAACACTACACAGTTCAAAATTTAGAAAAGTGTTTGAATAGGATGCAGTTACCATATGAAGCTTTAACTCACAATTTGGGCAAAGAAAAAACACACAATGAACTTCAACCTAATTTCATGTGCACAAGAGTTGAAAAATCGGAGCCACCTAAAGAGAAATAGATTCAAAAATTTATAAAACCTCAAAATAATCAGAGGCCAAACCACTATATTGAAACAGATTCTCTAGCAAGTAAAAATCTTGCAGCTTAAACATGCACTTGTATCCATTGTAGATACAAGACAACACTCACTCTTTAAAGTGGCTCCTCCTTGGTGGATACACATATTGTAATGAAGCACACCTCTATGTGCTGTTCATCAGTTAAAACATCCCAGCTGATTCACAAAGCTGGGATGGCATCTGTTTCCTCTTCATCACAGGAAATACACACCCCATTTGAAAACTAGCTTAGATTTCTTTCCCTTCACATCAATGCATTGAGAAATTATACCCAGTGAACAAGAACAACAAAACCATTTCTGTGACAGAACAAATTACTTAGTTTAAAATTTCAAATCCATATTCACTCATTAATAACTTGGCCAGACAATTTGCCAAGAGCAATGATTTTACAAAGTAATACCAGCTTTTGCAGAGCTAAAGATCACTGCAAATCAGGCTGAGTTAAGTAACTGCAGATCACTCCTCTACACATATCATTGGTTTATCTTTTAATATGTGCAGATGCTTTGAGTGGGACCCGAATGAGCTCCCCAATACTCAAGAATGAAGCAACACTTCTAAATTATTGCTGGTTTGTTACCCCCACATTATCAAAAGTACTAGTTTCTAAGTAGAAAAATGTCTTAAGACTAAATTACAGTAAACATGAAAGCTCCACAGTTTAAACCCAATATAAATCAACCATATCCAATTATCATTTTAAAAAATATAAAATAACCCCTGGAAGCTGAAAGCAAGACTTTGTTTTAAAACATCACCAATGAATATTTTAGATCTTTTTGATTCTTTTTTTTGACTTATTTATTTATGTATGTATTCTTTTGTAGTCAGGGACTCTTGCTTTCAACTTAATAGAAGGTCAAGTCTGTAACAGGTTGCAGCACAGGTAGAGACCATACACAGCATTTGATTATTCAAAACAGCAGGAACACATAGGCTGAAGTGAGTGGTCAAATAGGATTTGCTGTTCTCAAAAAATTAAGTCTAATGGTGAATGCATTACCACTGATATCCAAAGCTCTTCTTCCAACCCCGGTTTCAGAGGCAGATAATAAACACATCAATTCATGGTAGATGTAGTACAGTTTTAAAAAACTTATCTTTTTAATCAACAACCAAGTTTCTGGGTTTTTAGTTACTTTTTTTGGTCAGATTTGCCAATGAAAGTCATTTGGCTTATACTTTAATTCTTTCACATAAGGATATGAAAATATGTTTGTGGAGGACAATGATGGAGGATCAGATCACACTGCACCTCTGTAGTCTTCCAACATGAATATGCATCATACCGAAGTGTCTTAATCCACAGGGCATCTTTTTCCAAAGGAGTATCAGCTGATACACCACCACTATGGGAGAAGACTGCAGTTGCCAGCATGTGGCACCAGGCACATGAAACAATAGGGTAGTTGAGATTGTTAAGGAGAATTCTAAAACAGTTTAGGAAATCATGCATATGCATTTACAGTCCATGTGAGAGTGACATTTGGCAGCTGCAAAGTGACTGAGACATGGCTTGCTTTTGAATCATCAAAATAAAGAGGCAAGAGTGCTGGGAACCTTCTGTTGCTTGCTGTCTTATTTCTTGGTGTACATCTGGTGATATTTCATATTGAACGAAAGATGCTGAACTTAACTGACCTTAGAAATTAAATTCTTGTTCGAAGGTTGGCTGTTGGGTCAAAATTGTAAGTTCCTCCTTATGTTTTTTCAGGAATGAGGCTAGAGTCTTCATCAATATCATCACCAGAGAAAAACTGATCTATGATTTCAAATATATATATATATCTTCATTCTCATATTGCTGCAAAACTTCAATTTTCTCCAGACCTCCTCACTCTTCTATTATTTCAGCTATTGTGCTTCCTTTATCATCACCCATTATCAGGGTGGTTTTTAGACAATCTAGCACCACCTGCCCCACTTGAGAATCTTTCACTGACAATAAGTTACAGAATGGTGGCATCACATTCTGTTGTAGGAGGTACTCAACTTGATCTTTTCTGCCACTTATCGTTAAGTTGCTAATTGCTCAGGCAACTTTCTTTTGTGTTCCAAAGTCCCCCTTAGTGGACTGATGAATAATCTTAGGGGTCAGCCCAGCATCTATTACAGGTCGGACTTGATGCTGATTGCCTTCTGTTATATTGGAAAGGAACCAAACTGCTTCCTTATTTGTTTTCTCTTTCAGGTGAGACAAGTGTTTTGGGAAGTGGGACAGGACATGACAGTTGAGAACCACCTTGGTCTGCTCATGAGTGCCAGTCACTATGTTCCCAACTGCTCTTAGCACAGCAGTTTTAACCTTCACTTCCTGGTGGCTCAGAAGCTGTGTGAGGAATGGAACAACCCCTGAGTCAATCACCATTTGTATCTGCTCATTGCCTCCACCTGTCAAGTATGACACAACCCAAACAGTGTCTACAAGAATATTTATGTCTGCATGGTATATGAGGACACACAATGCTGGCAAAATCTCCTGAACTGTCTCCATAGGCAGAGGGGCATTCTTTATTCCTGTAGAGATTGACAATGACCCATGTGATGTTCTGAAGAAAGTTGATGGGAATGGCGGGATTGATGAAGGACAGAAGAGGTTTGACAACTCCAAATGGTATGACATAATCTCAACATTGAGTACCATCACCGATAATGTTTCCCAAGGCCAACACTGCTTGTTCATACACATTCTGGTGTGGTGAATGGAGGAGTCACAGAAAAAGTGGTACCGCATTAGACTGTGCAACAGCTTGAGTCTGTGCAGAAATTCCTGATGCTATATTAGTGACCAAGCAGCTGCAAACTGTAATGAAGGATTATCATCTCTTTCTAGACATTTATCTAGAATTGGTAAAATCCCATTTTATTAGGTCATCAGTTGGTGGATTTCTGTCACTGGATAATACTTTCCTTGCTTCCTGGACAGCACTCAACTGGACTACTGGGTTATCACTTGTGGTGTCCTGCAATATAGCTTCTAGTGTTACATTTTGTGTTTAAAATCAGCATCAACATCTGAATCCTCTAAGCTTTCTTCTTGGGGAACATTTCCCTTTTTCAGTAAGTGCTTTTTCTGTAAGCCTCTTTTGTTCTTCTGGAGTTCAACTGTCACTTCATTTCTGTGTTGTCACATTGTCTCCACATCTCGGCTCTTGTTCCTGAAGCTCTTGATGTCATGGTTCTCCAAGCTGGGGTTCTTGGCATGACTCTGGTGGCAGCTGCTCCTGAAGTAGCGTCCTATTGGACATCTTCTTACTCTGTTTGTTTCTTTTATTCTTATGATTTCTGAGCATATTTCTGCATTTCCCTAGGATTGTCAATCTGAGATAGCTCTTCTAAAGTTTCTGTAAAATTCACCTGACTTTAATATCTCTTGAATTTTAACTCAAACCTGCTATTAGATGGTCTAGTAGACTTCTGTTGGAGAACAGTAAACTAATCACATGCAGGGACTTCTCATGCTCTCTCTGATCGTACTTTTTGCCAGTTGAATGACACCAGCCACTTTCACACACACTGGCCAAACATTTTTTTTTATCTGTTGCCTGCTTTGCATGGGCCTCTTCAGCCCAGCTCAGCTGCTCAGAATTTATAAACTAGCCCCTTGCATTGTGACCTAAGTGCATCAGAGAAGCAGGGAGAGCAAGATGGAGAAACAGACCCACATCCTCATGACTCTACTGCTATGGGTGTCTGGTAAAAATTTAATGTAGTATAATCTTTTCAGAGTTACATCTTTATATATAAGAAATTTACAATGTGAACTGGGATGTAATATTTCTTATGTAATAAATCTCTGATATGATATTCAAGGGCATTTAAATGTCAAAATTCAACTGCTGTTATAATGTGTTTGTGTATGTATGCATGTTCACTGTCCGTTCATGATTGCAGGTACCATGGGGACATTGTGATGACCCAGTCTCCATCTTCCCTGGCTGTGTCAGCAGGAGAGAAGGTCACCATCAGCTGCAGGTCCAGTCAGAGTCTTTTTTACAATAAAGATAAAAAGAACTACTTGGACTGGTACTAGCAGAAAGCAGGGCAGTCTCATAAACTGCTAATCTACTATGCATTCACTCGACTCACTGGGGTCCCCGATAACTTCTCAGGCAGTGGATCTGGGACAGATTTTACTCTCACCATCAGTAGTATGCAGGCTGAAGACCTGGATGTTTATTATTGTACACAGATTATGATAGTCCATCCACAGTGTTTGAGCCTCAAAAACAAACTTCCTTGATAGTCAGTCTCACCAGCTGCCAGCATCACAAACAGCCCTGGGCCTGCATACTTCCCTCTTCTGCCTGAGAGTAGATGTGCTGAAAATCTAGTGGAAAAGTTTTTAAAGCTCCATAAAAATAACGGGTTCCATGTCTTTAATATCTTTTGGTATGAAAAATCATATACCAAAATACAGAAAAGAACTATGTATTATCTTACTGTCCCTTCTATAACACATTATCAAAAACTTGGTTGCTTGAAAATGAGTGATTTATTTAATTTTTGTTTTTATATTTCTGTAAATCTGATATCCAACATAAGACTCTATGACTGATATGGCTATGTGAGAAAACTTCAGTTTGGTTTGGAGTCTCTAGGAAAGAATATTTTTTTTTCTTTTTCTGGTTTCTAGAGCTTTTTCTTTCTTCCTTTATTGTATCCATATTTTTTATGATTTATCTTTTATTTTCACACATTCTAAATTTATTTTACTTTTATTTAATTATATATATATGTGCATGCCTTAATGTGTGTGTGTGTGTGTGTGTGTGTGTGTGTGTGTGTGTGTGCGCGCGCATGTGCATGTATAGGTGACTATGTGCAATGTCATTTTGTTTAGGTCAGAGGACATCTTGGATATTAATCTCTCTGCCATGTGGGTTCTGGAGAACTCAGGTCTGACCTTATGTTGTTGGCAGGTGTCTTTGCACTCTGAGCAATCTTGTTGCCCCTTAACATTCTTTATTGGTTGTCACTCCTCTCCAGTGGAGTTGTGTGATAATTACTACACAGACCTGAAAACTAAGACCCCCCAAAAGGGGAGAGTCTCCTGAACTGGAGTCGATATTCCCGCCAACAGAAACTGCAAATTTCAAAACTCTCTTTGCTGGAAGCTATTTTTTTAATTCTCTCTAACTCTAACTACATTTCACTCCCAAGGTGGGACTCCTCAAGTATAACAGTGGTTGCTATGAGATCCTAGCCTGGGACTGCAGCCATGGACTGTACATGGCCAAAGCAGTTCTGCTCCACTTTCACTTATTAAAAGAGACATGACTAAAAATTAATCATTAGTTAATAAGTTATAGTATGACCTACAAAAAATAGAGTATTTCAAAAGATTCCAGGTAACAAAAACAAACAAAAAACAAAACAAAACAAAACAAAAACACAACAATACAAAACAAAAAACTTCCTGACACACAGGTGCTGGACACAAGATTAATTTTTAAAAAAGCTTTATTAAAAAAAAACAGACATTGGCCCTGGACAAAAACAAAACAAAACAAAACAAAACAAAACAAAACAAAACAGGAAAACCCATACTAAGCCAATAACTTAAGAATGATGATGTATTTTCACTCTATACTCTGTACCTTGTATTGTTTCAATTCAAAGTCATAATTCAAATTATAACAAAACTACTCTACCTGTACTGTGTATGCTTGACTGCTCACTGACTTCCAAAAATCTGCTCTATAAAAATACTGTGAATAAATGTAACCAAAACCCCCCTACTTTAAAAAATGTATATAATACTAGACTACTTGACTAAAAAATACACTGAAATAAAAACTCAAACTTGAGTCACCTTTGTTTATGACTTCACCTTATCTCTGTTCACCAAAGCTCCAAAAACTCCTAATCCCAAGGACTGATTCCCCAATTGAACCAATGGTCTGTGACAATTGATATGTAGTAATTTTTAACAAGTTTCCTAAGGGAATATCTTCCAAGTACATTGTGTATTCTGATCATATTTGCTAAATTACTCTATTTCCCATTTTTCTTCTTGTTGTTATCTTTTTTCTTCCTAGTTCCTCTTCTACTTTTCCCTTTCTGTCTCTCTCTGTCTCTGTCTCTGTCTTTGTCCCTCTCAGTCTCTGTTTATTTTCCCACTCTATCTCATACGTACATTCATATGCACACATACACGCACACATTATGTTGTATACATAAATAAACACCACAGACATGCACACACTTAAACACACACACACACACATATATATATATACATACATACATACATATACAATCATACACACATGCATTCATACAGAGATACACACAAACATAAAACATATATGCTCAAATAATCTCATACATACATACACATATGTACATATACACTCATGTACTTTGAATACAACATATTTAGGATCCACAAATGAGAAAATATATATTTGTTGCCCTATTTCTGTGGATACACATCCCTCTGAAGTTCCTGGAACAGACCTTCTTAAACTATGATAGACAACAAATATCAGTACAGACAAATGTACCTAAAATTATTAATCTCAATAAAATGAGAAAGAAAATAATTACATGATATAACATCTATCCACCAGTGAAATTCTACAGAAAGTACTAGAAAGAAAACTTTAGTCTGGAGAGGTGAACCACACCAAAGACAACATAAATAATAAATTATCTAAGACCTGTAAATCAGGAGACAGGGAAGAATCCACAACAAAACTACAAAATGACAGGATTCAATGAATATTGCTAATTCATACCTCTCAATATTAATGATCTCAATATTCTAATAAAAAGACACTGGCTACCAGAGTTGATTAGGATCCATCTTTTGGCAGAATCCAAGAAACACAGCTTAACATTAAGGGAAGACATCATCTCAGGGTAGAAACATGGAAAAAGGTATTCCAAGCGTATGGACCCAAGAAGTGAGCTGGTGTAGACATATTATTATCTGACAGAATAAATTACAAACCAAAACTAATAAAAAGATATGGAATGACACTACATATTCATCAAAGAAAAAACATCTACAAAAGATTCATGTAACCCCAAACATTCATGCACCAAACACAAAGGGACTTACATTCAAAAAAAGATTATGCTACATCTGAAAACATATATTGACCTTGATACAGTGATAGTGGGTGGTTTCAGTACTCTAACCTTCCACTGTGCTGCCTAAGAATGATCTCGATAAAAATTGTTAAATATTAACATTCTTTCATAATAAGTGGAGAGAAACAGAATGTATAAAATGTAAAAGGAGGAATTAAGATGCTATGACTATATTATTTCACAGTATTAAAATAAAAATTCTTATAAGATAAAAAGACATAGTTTTAAAAATTAATAAATATAAGGGTAAAAGCTAAAAATCACTAATAAAATCTTATTGTATTAAATAATAAAAATACTATAAAAAGAGATAAAATCTGTAAGTAAGTTTATTTCATGTATCACAAGTTAATGGAAAATAATTGAGGTATTGGATACAGTAATTAATTTATTACATATAATACATAATGTATATATGACATGTATATGATATATATGCATACATGTTTTTTGAAACACCACATACAATGCATTGTCATATATTTATCCAATTTTATATTAAAATTTTAATGTAGAAAAACAGAATAGGAGTCATCCATGATACACATTATCTCCTGGAGCTTGAATTGATAATAGGACCAAAATGAATGATGTCAACTGTCAATTTGACAGATATTGCATCATCTTGGAGATAAGCCTTGCGAGATATGTAGATTAAGATTAGCCTCTGGGAATCTCTGTGAGTGATCATATTGGTTGAGTGAATTACTGTGGGAAGGTCCTTTTAACTGTGGGCCATATCGTTCCCTATATGGGGATCTTGACCTACACAAACTGAAGAAAGTGGGCTAAGCACTAGCATTCTGCACTCTGCTTCTTAGCTGTGTGTGATGTCATCAGCTGCTTCACACGCCTTCCTCTTTGTCTTTCACAGTATAATAGCTTGTTTGTTTGCACTGTGTTCCCAAATTAATAATGTTCCCAAGGAAGGAACAAAAGTTCCTTGAATTGCTTTTGTCAGTGTATTTCATTTATTACAGCAACAAAGAGTCAAGGTCCCATCCATATGAACCTGGAAGTGATGTCTTGACAAATGTGGTATTTCCTGGATCAGACTAGGATATTTTAGACATGACAGAGAAGAAATTTGGATTCTGCATCATCATGATTTCATCACTGAACCCTGAACTAAGAAGAGAGAAAAACAAGATTAAATAAAAACACTGAGTTGTTCCCATGATTTTTTTTATGACTTACATCAAAGGAAGATATTTTCATGTGTAGGCAATGTCCTTTCCATCTCAGTTTTACAGAACAATTCACAAGGTACAAGGCTCCTTTAGAAGTCATTTACAAATAATTGATTTTCTGTTGCCCCATCTGCCTGTGTCACAGCCTTCATATTCACACAGGTCTCTATTTTCTCAAGGATCTTCCTCATTATCCATACTTATTATTAATTTATAAGCCTTTTGTAGATCTGGAGAGATGTTTCTGATATCTCATTGGTTAAGTGCAGTCATTGGCTGCTCTCCCAGAGAATTTAGGTTCAATTACCAGTACACAAATCATGGCTCACAATGATCTATAACTCCAGTCTAGGAGATCTGACTCCTTCATCCGGCTTCTGCAAGGTACCTGGCAGATGGACTATGCACAGAATGCATGCATCTAAAACAGTTACAGACATAAAATATAAAAAAGGAAGACCTTCACATTCTCTTTATTTTCTACTCAGCACACTATCCTCAGCTTTTAAAGCTGATGCATCACTAATGGGTTTATCTTAAGTGAATCTCTGAATGGGTGTCAAAGAACCTCAGATATGACTAGCTTCTTTTAGTTCTCCAACATCATCCTCTTACACAGATTCAGAGATTCTGCACAGGCCCTACCTAGAGGTGCACCATGAGTGGTGTCTTGACTTCTTTAAGCAGGACAGATTTTACAGACTATCTCTCTGTATAAAGACCTCCTATAACTTGAATGCTGTAACAAACTCCCACGTCCTCAGTTGCCATGTTGATGATATTCAGCATGAAATATGTTCCTGGCCTACTGCCATATATCAAGGACCCAGCTGGAAGCCATATAAATCAAGATCTGAGGAGAAAGGATGGTTTATGTAGAAGCCAAGCCAAATAGCTCTTTCCATCATCATCTGGGTGGTTCTCAGTAGACTTGCAGAGAAGGACCAAGAGTATATAATATGAGTCATCTCTATCTTGAGTGGGTCCTAGATAAGTAGGAAAGTTCACTTGGAAAAACTTCAAGGCTATATACAATATGATCATCTATTCCATAAGGTAACATTTACTATGAACGATGAACTAAATATATTCTATTTTAAAAAAGGACCCAGATTCACAAGCCATGTTCTAGGCTCGGTTCATAACATCCATTCTTTTTATATGAAAATATTTATCAGATCGCAGGTCTTACTTTTCATCTCTCTCAAGATCACAGGTCTAAATCCAATAGATATAGACTTTACACTTGCATCTGAACTGAATACAGTGGGCAGCAGCAGTGTTCACAGCTCATCATACAACCCCATTCTCCTCGTTTCTCTCCTCTCTCCTTGTCAGGGATCCAGAGCATCAGCATCCCCAGGAGCTGCGAAGGAAACCTCATTTGAAGAAGCTGAACTAAGGATTCCAGATCAGTTAGAGCAAGGTTGCAGCCAAGCTTTTAGCTCAAAGTTGCCAGACAGACTCAAGGAACACTATGCAAATCTCCAGCTTGGTAGGTGATAAAAGCTAGACAAAGGAAAGAAGTCTCTGGGTTGAGCCAAGTTTTGTAAATGTATTTTATATTTGAAGGAATACCAATAGACATAAAACCCATGTGTCCCAAATCAGTCTGTAGAATCTGCAAATCTGTAGGGGAAATGGTACACACAGCTCTGTCACTTTATTAAAGTACCAGAAGCACAACATTGTAAGTGTGTGTGTGTGTGTGTGTGTGTGTGTGTGTGTGTGTGTGTGTTGTGTGTATTTGCTGCAAATGCCGGCTCACATGGCTCCTTCTAAGCCTGCAATAAACAAGAAATAAGTCTCTTCAGCAATAGTGGTTTACCATCAATTTATGGAGGGCAACCAATAGCCAGAGTGGTTTGGGAGTTTCCATTGAGACTTTCTGGTCTACAACTCTTTTAAATGTAAACTATTCCTGACACTGGAGGCTTCTCTTGGTGGGGACTGATGTGTAGTTGAACTTTTGTCTCCCTTGTTATTTGATGATTCCATTTAGATTTCTTTGTTTTTAAATTTTAATTTATTATAATTGATTCAGATTACATTGTGATTTTTTTCACAGTCAAATACAAGCAGCTTTAATAGTATAAATGACAACTACATCTATATAACATGTCAAATTCACAAGTTTACAATATAGTCCATTTTAAACTAAATTATTGTCATAGACAAAGGATCTCAGTAACTTTAAATATAAAACATTTTTAAAAATTCTTGGTCTACAGCCAGGACTATTACACAGAGAAACCCTGCCTCGGGGGAAAACAACCCCCAAACAACAACAACAACAACAACAACAACAACAACAACAACAACAACAACAGCAACAATAATCCCCAAAATGAAATCCAAATCAACCAACCAAACAAACAAAAAAACAATGGGAACAAGATACAAATTGTGAATAAATAGCTTTAAAAAACCCCCAAACCCTCTTTTATCTGTCACTTTGAACTTCTAAACTCGTAAAAGGTATAAAGAAATTACAGCTGCATGATGTGACAACAAATGCCTCCTTTAGAGATTTAGATTGGGTCCCTCTCATTCTCTACACTGTGCTCCATCCCACCGTACACACATTGGGTCCCCATCCTTGGATCCAGCCAACTATTACAATGAAAGTCGCCTCTGTTCTAACATGTACAGTCTTTTTTTCCTGATCATTATTCGCTAACAAATGAGTGGACAACAGGAGGTGGGATGCAGAGAATTACCTCAGGTATCTTTCTTAATCAGCCACTTAGAGTTTCTGAGCCAAGGCCTCATGCTGACACTGGAGCCCAGGGATTGGCTGCCTAGAGCAGCTTCTTGCCTCCATCCTCCAGCTTTAAGATTTTGCTGAGCACCACAATACATGGGCACTATGGATACAAACTGAGATCCTCAGATTTTAGAGGCAGACACCTGATTAGGGAGTACTGGAACCAGTCTTCAGTAGATAACAAGGGATGAGTAATCTATTTGAAATTGTTCTCATATACTTACTATATGACCAAAAATATTATATCTATGTATGAAACCATTGAAGGATATGTATTCTTCATCATATCTTGCTATTTTTTAAATGATTTTCACAATTTAAAAATGACAGGAAATGGCTAAATAAATGTACAGGAGTCAAGTCCCTTGGTGAAATGACCCAAGCATTCCTCACTGTCAGAGGACCTTGGCCTACATTGTGATTATTAATCCCTCTTACTTGTAGCTTCCTGGTCGCACCCTTCCTCACTCTTCCTCCCTATTCCCCTCCCCTAGACCTCTGAAAAAAGGGGACCTCCTCCCTCACCATATGACCACAGCCTATCAGGTCTCATCCAGATAGCCTGTTCACCTTCCTGTATGTGCCCATTAGGCCTCCCCACCAATGGTAAGTGATCAAATTTGGTGCACTAAAGTTCATGTTTGAGGCAGTCCCCACTCACCTCACAAGAGTGAAGAATGAGCTGTCCATTGCCTACATCTGAAAAAGGAGTCTAGATTTAGTGCATACATTGTCCTTGGTTGGTGCAATAGTTTGTGTAGGACCCACCTAGGTCCGGATCTGCTGGCCTTCTTGGGCTTTTTTTTGTAGCTTCAGTATGCTCTGGGTACTTCTATTAGTCCATTCTTCCATACTATTCTCTTTGCTCTACCCAGAGTCCAGCAGCGAGACCTACCAGCTGTCCTGACCCCCACTGGTGCAGTATCTCAGAGGACATCTATTTTAGGCTAATATCCACTTATAAGTGAATATATAACATGTGTGTCTTTCTGGGTTTGGGTTACATCACTCAGGCCATCATTTCTAGTTACTTCTTTTTGCCTGTAAATTTCAAGATTACCTTGTTTTCAATAGCTGAGTAGTATTCCGTTGTGTAAACATACCACAGTTTCTTTACCCATTCTTCAGTTGAGGGACTTCTAGGTTGTTATCAGATTCCCTTGACTTTAAGAAACTTTTCAGTTTCATGAGTTTCCATTCATTAATTATTGATCTTATGACCTAGCTGGTGGTGTTCTGTTCAGGAAGTTGTCTCTTGTGCCAATGAACTCAAGGCTCTTTTCCATTTTTTCTTCTAACAGATTTAGTGTGTATGATTTTATGATTAGGTCTTTAGTTTGGACTTTAGTTTTGTACAGGTTAATAGGTATGGACCTATTTATATTTTTCTACATGTAGCCATCCAGTTAGACCAGCACTATTTTTGAAGATGCTATCTTTTTTCCATTATATGAATTTGGCTTCTTTGTCATTAATCAAGTGTCCATAAGTGTGTAGATTTATTTCTGGGTCTTTGATTTGATTTTCTTGATCAATCTGTGTATTTTTGTGTCAATATCATGCTGTTTTTATTGAGATTTCTCCAGGGATCTTTTATTTACAGATTTGTTCTTTCTGTTTTGCATTTTTTATTTCTTCATATGAAGTTGAGAATTGATCTTTCATGATCAGTAAAGGATTGCATGAGTATTTTGATGGGAATTGCATCGAATCTGTAGATTGCTTTTTGTCAGATGGCCGTTTTTACAATGTTGACTCTCCCAATCCATGAGCATGGTAGATCTTTCCATCTTCTGAAATCTTCAATTTTTTTCTTCACAAATGTGAAGTTTTTTTTCATACAAACTTTTCACTTTCTTGGTTAGAGCTACACAAAGATATTTTATATTATTTTTCCTACTGTGAAGGATGGAGTTTCCCTAATATTTTTCTCAGCTTGTTTGTTATTTGTATACTGGAGGGCTACTCATTTTTTTAGTTGATTTTGTATCCAGTCAATTTGATGAAGGTACTTATCAACTGTAGGAGTTCTTTGATATAATTTTTGGGGTCACTTATGTACACTATCATATCATCAAGAATAGTGATAATTTTATTTCTTCCTTTCCTGTTTGGATGCCCTTCATCTCCTTTAGTTATCTTATTGCTCTAGCTAGGACTTCAAGTAATATATTGAAGTGAAGTGGAGAGAGTAGACAGCTTTGCCTTGTTCTTGATTTCAGTGGAATTGATTTAAGTTTCTCCCCTTTAGTTTGATATTGGCTATAGGCTTGCTATATATTGCTTTTATTATATTTAGGTATATGCCTTGTTTCTCTGCTCTTTCCTGGACTTTCAACATTAATGGGTGTTGGATTTTCTCAAGTGCTGATTCAGTATCTAAGGAGATCTGTGCTTATTTTCTTTTAGATTGTTTCCATGATGGATTATGTTGATGGATTTCCATATATTGAACCAGCTCTGAAAGCCTGAGATGAAGTCTATTTGGTATTGGAGAATGATAGTTTTGATGTGTTCTTGAATTTGGTTTGAGTATTTCACTGAGTATTTTCACATCAATACACACAAGAAAACTGGTCTGAAATTTTCTTTCTTTGTTGAGTCATTTTATGGTTTAGATGTTCCTTCAATTTGCATTTTATGAAATAGTTTGAAGAGAATTGGTAGTAGCTCTTCTCTGAAGGTCTGTTAGAATTCTGCACTGAATCCACCTGGTCCTGGGCTTTGTGTGTGTGTGTGTGGAGACTTTTTATGATTGCCTCTATTTCCTTAGGTATGATATGACTATTTGGTTTGTTTACCTGATCATGATTCAATTTTGTTAATTGTTATCTATCAAGAACATTGCTCATTTCATTTAAGTTTTCAAATTATGTTGCATATAGGCTTTTGAAGTAAGACTCAATGATTCTTCGGATTGCCTTGGTGTATGTTTTCTCTTCTTTTTACTTTTTGATTTTGTGGATTTGATTACTTTTCCACTACCATTTAGTTAGTTTGGCTAAAAGTTTGTCAATCTTGTAGATTTTTTTCTCAAAGAACCAGCTCTTGGTTTTGTTGATTCTTTGAATTGTTTTCTTTGTTTCCCATTTATTGATTTCAGCCCCAAGTTTGATGATTTCCAGCTATCTGTTCCTTTTGGCTGTGTCTGCTTCTTTTTGTTCTAGACCTTTCATGTAGGTTGTTAAGTTACTAGTATAGGATTTCTCCAGTTTCTTTATAAAGGCACTATGTGTATGAAATTTCCTCTTAGAACTGATTTCATTGTGTCCCATAAGTTTGGGTATTTGTGCCTTCAGTTTCATTGAATTTTAGGAAGTTTTTAATTTCTCTTTTTTATATTGCCCCTTACCCAGATTTCATTGAATAGGGAGTTGTTGAATTTCCATGAGTTTGTAGGCTTTTGGAGGTTTCTTTTGTTTTTGAGTTACAGCTTTAATCCATGGTATTCTGATAAAATGCTAGGAATTATTTCAATTTCTTGTATCTCTTGAGGTTTGCTTTGTGACCAAGTATATGGCCAGTTTTTGAGAAGATACTGTGAGGTGCTGTAAAGAAGGTGTATTCTTTAGTGTTTGGATGAAATGTTCTGTAGATATCAGTTAGGTCCATCTCTTTCATGATGTCTATTAATTTCCTTGTTTCTCCATTTAGTTTTTGTCTTATTGATCTATCTATAGGGGGAAAAAGGGATTTTGAAGTCTCCCACTATTAGGGTGTGGCTTAAGTTTTAGTAATGCTTCTTTTACAAATGTCGGTGCTCCTGCATTTGGGCCATAGATGTTCAGAACTGAGATAATCATGGTGGCATATATTTTCTATTGGTAGGTTTGAAGTGGTCTTCCTCGTCTCCTTTGATTACTTTTTGTTGAAAGTCTATTTTATTAGATACTAGAATGCCTAATAAAACTTGCTTCTTGGGTCAGTTTGCTTGGAATACAGTTTTCCACTCCTTTCCTTTGAGGTAATATCTATCTTTATTTCTGAGGTGTGTTGCTTGTATGCAGCAGAATGGTAGATCTTGTTTTTGTATCCAATCTGTCAGCCTGTGTCTTTTTACTGAGGAGTTAAGGCCACTGATGTTAAGAGATATCAACGATCTGTGGTTGTTAGTTTCTTTACTTTTGATATTGGTGGCAATAGAGTGCATTTGTGTTTCTGTGTTTTTTATTTGTGGACATGGCACTATTTATTTCTTATGTATTCTTGGGTGTGGTGGGCATTCTTAAGTTGGAATTTTCCTTCTAGTACCTTCTTTCGAGTTGGCTTGGCGGTTAGGTAGTGATTAAACTTTGTTTTGTCATGGACTATCTTGTTTTCTCCATCTATGGTAATTACAAGTTTTGTAGGCTATAGTAGTCTGGGTTGGCATCTGTGGTCTTTTAATATTTGCATGACTTCTCTCTAGGCCTTTCTAGATATCATGGTCTCTGTTGAGAAGTCAGGTGTAATTTTGATAGGTTTTCCTTTTTATGTGACTTGACCTTTTTCTTTTGCAGCTTTTAATATCCTGTCTTTGTTCTATGCATTTAGTGTTTTGGTTTATGTCATGACAAGATTTTCTTTTTTTTCTGTACATTTGTTGTTTTGGTTATCATGTGGTGGGAGGCTTATCTTTTCTGGTCGAATCTATTTGGAGTTCTGTAGGCTTCTTGTATGTTTATTGTCATTTCTTTCTTTAGATTGGTAACATTTTCTTCTATGATTTGTTTGGAAATGTTTTCTGGATCTTGGAGCTTGGAGTCTTCTCATTCATCTATTCTTATTATTCTTAGATTTGGTCTCTTTACAGTGTTCCCAGATTTCTTGCTTATTTTCTGTCAGGAACTCTTTAATTTTAACATTTTCTTTGATCAATAATTTTGATCATATCTTCCACACTTCATATTCTCTCTTCCATCTTTTGTATTCAGGTGGTGTGGCTTGTGTCCATTGTTCCTGTTTTCTTCCCGATGTTTTCCAAATCTAACATTGCCTCAGCATGTGTTTTCTTTGTTGCTTCTAATTCTCTCTTTACGTCTTGAATAGTCTTATTCATTTCTTTCTCCCATTTGATTGAACTTTCCTGTAATTCTTTATAGGATTTATTCAATTCCTTCATGTGTTTGGTGGCTAATGTGGGACTTCATCTGGGATTTTTCTGTGGCTTAGATGGGTGTCGGGAGAGCAGACCCACCCATTCTCCACACAATGTGGATCCCTCTCACATGGGAATCAGCAGCACTGCTGTTTTGTTAATCTCAGTTTGGTCTTTAGGTCTGTGTGAAGTCCTGGTTCTCCTCAGACATGGTGTGCAATTGGTGCCACCCTCTTGGGTCCCTCCAATAATCTTTTCAATTAATCTTTTTATGTAATATGTGTCGACACGTATCTGTTTTTCTTAGATATTTAAAAAGTTTTAAATATAAAATTAAAAGTACTCTTCAATAATTCTTTGATTTTTATTTCAATGTGCTGCAAGCACACCTCTTTTATCTTTGCTTTTATTAATTTAGATCTATTTCTTTTTCTCGAGGTTAGTGTACATGCTGTTGTTCACCTAATTTGTCAAAAAGCAAACTCTTTGAATAATTTTCTGCATTATTATTTTAAACTCCATCCCTTTTGTATCAGTAATGATATTTAATCATCTTTTCCCATTTGACTGCTTTGGGTTTGACTTGCTTCTTCCTTATATCTTGAGGCTCATTTTGAAGTAATTGTTTGCGATATCTATGATTTTGGTCATTTATTGCAGTGTCTTCTTCTTCTTCTTCTTCTTCTTCTTCTTTTTCTTCTTCTTCTTCTTCTTCTTCTTCTTCTTTCCTTTTCCTGGCATTCACACACTTAAACTTTCCTCTCAGCATGACATCCAGAAGATGCCGAGAAGCTGTGGAATCATTGTCTTTCTTTCTTTCTTTCTTTCTTTCTTTCTTTCTTTCTTTCTTTCTTTCTTTCTTTCAAGCTCACCACATGATTTATTGCATAAAGTCTGCTATTTATTACAAAATTTTCTCTAAAAACACAAACACAAGAACCACAACCACCGTGTCTTGCCCCTGTGAATAGGGATATGCCAGGACAGAGACTGTGGATCTTCCCCAAGTCTTACTTTCCTCGCTCACTCCAGGACTCCAATGCTATCTCTGACAAGGGAAAGGAAACTGCTAAGTCCTCAAGTACAGAAAGGTCACAGACACTTTAAGGCTATAACACTAACCACTGAACTTCCTAGCTGAAACACTTGCAATAATATCAAACCCACAGTTAAACAGCTGTTCCTGATGTCGCTGGCTGTCCAAACCCACTAACTTCCAGCCTGCTTCCTACATACTGCAGAGCACACAGCACATGTAATATCTACATGCATTGTCCATGTTCAAGTATAAAGGATTATCCAGGGCAGATCAGGTCACTGCAGTGCTAAAACCTATGTAACGTCTACCGGTGTCACACCCTTTACAGATGGTCAAAAGGCAGCATAAAACATGAGCAAGTTTGGACATCTGTCCCACTGCAGCCTTGCATTCTATCCACATTGACACCACCCCAGTCAAGGCTCAAATCGTGATATCAGTAGTGACTTGGTTGACTAAAGTTATATTTGTATGACACAGGAATCCATTTCTTCATTGAATGGCATCTTCCGAAGTTATCAGGTATAGTGTAGGGAGGCAATTTGGGATGGTGATGGAGGATCCTGGATTTCACATTTGTGTTGGGGAGCCAGCACAGCTCCTTTTGTTTTTGGGATGTCAGGAACTCATGGATTACCCACTCTACCTGTGGCCTGAAGATGTGGTTCAGTTTCAGGTCCACTACCTGAGAATTGATCCTGTCCACTCTTGCTTCCAGCATGCCAGACTGAATCAAGTTCTGCCTCAGCCCATTTTGCAACTGGTTCTAGTTCAATGAAGCATTCCACTCCTGTTTGGTCAGATGTCTCTACACAAAATTATTCACCTGCTGCCTTAGTTTTGGTAAGCTGGCTTAGTGTCTACATCATCAAGGCAGTACCTGTGGAAGCTGTAAAACAGGCCACAGCCCTTCAGGTGCTCCACTATAAGGGTGCTGAGCTGTTGGTTTCCAGGAGGCAGCAAAGCAGGATTGACTCTGCTGCCTACTCCATGTGAGCCCTCCACTAGCATGTGGCCTAATCCCTCCATATGCCCCTGCTCCTTCTTCATCCACCATGGCTGCACCCTGATCTTGCTCCAGGGCCTTGCGCTTGTCTGCTTCTCTGGGAGCCTCCAGCATCACTGTGCAGACATGGAGGAACTCAAGGAGGTGGAGGCCATGGAAGCAGCAGGGCCAATGGCACTCTACCACTGTGGTGTCATTTTCATTTGGTTTCATGAATTGTTTTCTCACTGAGTTCTTCAATAAATCAATAGCAACGCAAGAGGATATTGTACTTTTTAAAATGACTTATTTTGTTACTTCCTAAGAGATGCCATTAATAAAGGCACTAAGGAAGATGCTCTCTGCCTATTGGAGGACATTAACTTCTAAGTTAAACAGTTCAAATAGGTCCCATGACAGTGAGAGTGTGTGTCCAAAGAATTGAGAACAATTTTGGAACTCTTGGGGCAATATAGTTTTAGAGAGTTAGGTGGTTTAGTTTGAAGGATCTTCAAATGAAAAAAGATATTGATAATCAGCATGTAATGGAATGCAGAAAAATGCATCATTTACGTCTAAGTTTGTGAACCATTTGTACTCTTAGAACTTTATGTTAACAAAGGATAAAGTTTGGTTATCCTAGGTGAGTAGGGATTATAGCCTCACTATTCATAAATATTTTCAGCAACCAACATTGGGACATTATAGGGAACATTGCTTAATTTTTGAGTATCCATGACTTTAAGTATTCTAAATTCTATTCCTTTCTAAGATTACTGTTGGAAGGCACTGCTATTAACATCACAGTACACTCTGTCCAGATAGATCTCTAAGCTTGGTACAAAATGGAAGACTCCCTTTCTCAGCAGGGCTTCTGCTTTTCTGTATGATCTTATCTGAAGAACTCTAAGCACAGGTGTCTGACCTTATTTGGAAGACGACCCTGCCCAGAACTTCCTGCAAGGGATGCATGATTCAGCACATATTTCACACTCAGGCTTTTCTAGCCATATGACAATTAGGTACTGTGTTATGAACAATCAGCCCTTCTTGCTTATATAATTAGGCTCTATGAACAATCCCACCCATTATACAAATGATGCTTGTATACTTTACCACTGTAATAATAAAATGAGCTGTTTCCATGAAATTGAGTACAAAAGCTCTTTCTGCCATACTTATAGCCATCTGAACTATGCTCACTGCTTCTGTTCCTTTTGGCCTCATGGGCCAGTGGCCAGTGACCCCTGAAAAAATGAGATCTGGAGATGGTGCTGGATCAGGGATCGCTGGAACATGCAGAGTTTGGGATTATCCACTCCCTTTCACCCCTTGTAATGGCAATTTGCCTCATCATCCCTCCTGAATATCTGTCCTCTCTTTTCATTTGTTCCCCTTTATTTTCAGATTGTGCATTCTTGTAAGACTAGATATGATCTGTGGGTATCTGAAGACACTCTGTCAGGGTGACTCCTTGATAGTGGCCAAAGGTCCTCCCACCCTCTTTCCATACCCCAATAGCCCAACTCAGTGCAGGAAATAAACTTTTCACCTGTTATAAGAACTTGGTAATACAACAACCAGTTAAAAACCTCCTAGATTGTTACTAGCCTTTTAAATCTGTGGGCAGATTTTTGCTTGTTAGGACATTCCAGTCTCCCAGAGCAAGATTTTTCTCAGGAATGTTGGGCTCCACTGGTTGCACTTTCTCTATTTTCTATAATGGGGAACTGAACATGACAGTAGATAGATTTGAAAATTTGTTCACTTTGATCCTTACTTAAATCAAAAGGACTTAAAATCTCTCAGAAAGTGGGTCTAGGATTCTAGAATTAGGTACTTTAATTTGAACCATGGGTCCTGTCAGTGGATATTTCTGAGTCAGACATTTAGACCAGTGTTGCCTACCTGGGTCAAAAATGATAAGTAGAGGAAGGCTATGTTTTGCCACTCTTCTTCCTGCCTGTGCTAGCTGCCATCCAGCATTGCATAGGGGAAACCACCAAACCTAACGTTGACCCACTAGAGGAAAAAACACAGGAAGATAAAGGAGATAATTCAATTAAGGAAGAAGACTCTCAGAATTGTCCACTTTCTCATTATAGAAAAGACAATTGATTTGCTCTATCAAAAATTACTCCCCAACCCACAACTGTCCCACTTTACTACCCTTTTCCCCTTATGAACCTTCATTACCTACAGAGAACAAAGACTCTAATAAGAACACCCAGGTAAACTCTCCCACAGCATTGGTGCCCTCATCTCCAGCACCATCACCCTCAGCCATGGGAAGCCCCATAGTCTCAGATATGATGGAATACTTTTTACCAGCCAACTCATGTACAATGGCTCAGGGGTGCAGAACCTTCACCCATATGTACATTTCTGGTTAACTATATATATATTCTGACAGTATCCACTGGATTGATATACTCACCAGGCAACAGACTTAAAAGACTTATGCCAAGATATCCATGAGGACAGAATTCATATACCTTGAACCAAATCTATTTTACAAGTTTCAATAACAACCTTTTAATTACCTTAGTCTATGTTTATGAACTCTTATTAGTCTTTTGTTTATATATTGGGAAGCCATGTTTAGTGTTGAGTTACAAATGCGTGCTTGAAAGAATGAAGTACATACTCAACACATAGGACCATAATAATGGTACCCCTCTACACGCTCAATTAAAAAACTGGAATTATTCCAAACTGTTTAGCCAGTGTAACTTCTCCAGTGGGATTCAGCAGGATTTACTTTCTGCTCACTGCTCTGAGCTTGTTTCCTTATGTGCACTCCAGGCCTGGAGACTTTTAACTCCTTTTCCCCAGGACTAGGAGAGGCTTCTTAATTGACTTTCCTAAAACAAAAACCAACCAAGACCCTTCCTGATATAATGCCAAAGTGCGATCCAATTTAGAGAGAAAAATAAGAGGCACCGAAGCCAAAATAATGCTCCTAAACCTTATCTTAGAAGGAATGAACTCAGAACACAGGCAGGCATACCTGGGACTAAGAAATGACCATTATGGCAAATGTATCCTGGATACCTGGGACAATGGAACTGCCTCATACCAGGCCTCCTCTCTCACCCAAGCCTTTCAAGTCACAACATGGTCTAATTTAAAACTGCTAAGCCTGTAGAAACTGGGCCCCTTAAAGGAGATTTAACAAAAACTGATTTAATTGCCCTTAAATTTCCTAAATCTGCACTTTAGGAAATGCTTTCATGGGAAAAAGATTGCAAATTGATATATGACAAAAACAATCTCTGCCACCTTTAAACTCCCTATGGGGCAAACCTCAACCCTGCCAGTAAGAGAGAACACCCCACAAGTCTACTGGATCCCTTACATACTGGAGAAATATCACTCTAAAATTTAGATGTAAGTGTCAATAGACACAGAGGCAGATAAGTTCATCCAAAGGTGAGCTGGGGTTCCATCTTGTTGGACCTTCCACCCAGAGCTTCAATTTATGGGAAGGTGGTCTCTGCTGTGCATCTATTACCCATATCTTTTATAAATGGGAAGATCCTGATGGAACAAATGGGAACATTAGACCCCAAGTGACCAATGTATGATAATTAGGTACTGTGTTATGACCAACCTGTAACCCTAGAAACCATTATATATGTTACTCTGAAATGATAAAATGGGATGTCTCCCTGAAGATGACTCCCATATATAGACAATGTTAATTCAGAACATGGCTGCTCTGTCAAGAGATCACATCCAAAGATGTTCTATTTCTGCGTGATCCAGCTAGAATACAGAATTGCCTTTAATCCCAGGAGACTGAAGAAAGCCAATCTCTGAGTTCAAGTCCAACCTGCTATTGAGCAAGTTTCAGGTAAAGTAAACTTAGGCCCAGCAGGAGTAGTACATGCCTTTAATCCTGAATATAGGAGACAGAGGCATGCACATCTGTGAGTTCTAGTCAATACCATTCAGTTCAGTTTGGTTGAGTCACTGGAGTTGAGAGGCAGCACAGTAGAGTTGAGTTCATGGCAGCTCATGGAGTTCAGAGGCAGTTTTACCAGGAGAGATTTACAGAGACATGTTGAAGAGAGAACAAGCTAGGCACAGATGATGACAGAACAAAACATAGAAAGAGAAGGAGCATTAAGACTAGAATGATTTCTAGAATTAGTTAGAAGACAGGAAGAACAATTCAGTCAGAGGCTGACAGAGAAGCAAGATTGAATAAGTCAGTTTAAAGAAGACTTTGAGCCATAACAGTTGAGATGAACCTGCCAGGCAGAGATCAGAATGATCTAGAAAGTGTGATAAATTAGATTTTATGGAGGTTAGAAGCTTTCAGGACTAGGCCTATGTTAGCCGACTTAAGCAGTCGGCCTCCAAGATGACAATTATATCAGGCAAATAAAAGTTACTTATACAGCCTTATGTTTCTTTGTAACTGCATCAGGCAGTTTGTGAGTGCAAAAAAAATATAAAAACAATCTAAAAATAAAAACAGTGGTGTAAGAATATAAGCCTGGATCTGAATGATTAACTGACAACCTTAATTACTCAAACCTCTTTTTAGTTGACATGATGGATACCAAAGTTTCCATTAAATTTTCATTCTTCTAGGATTAAGTGGTGAAATAAATCCAAGAAGCACCTTTACAAATGGCAAACCACAAGTGAATAAGTGGCTTAGCAGTGAAGAGCAATTATATTTCTTGCAGGGGACCACAGTTTGGTTTCTAGCGACCATATCAACAATCTCAAAACCGTCTTTATCTCCACCTCCCTGGGGTCTGATGCCTTCTTCTGAATGCTAATAGCACTCACTCATGCATCCCTCCTTAAACACACACTATAAAAAGGAAATAAATAATTGAAGGAAAATAAATTGTACAGCAGACTGGAAAGATTGTTCAGCTGGTAACAGGAAACATGTTAACAGCAAAACCTCATGACCTGAGTTTGATTCCCAGACCATACATGGTGCAAAGAAAGAACTAACTTCTGCAGGTTGTCCTTACATGAACACACACACACACACACACACACACACACACACACACACACACACATCTCTGGTTAACTGATTAAATCTATTTTTATTATATTATTTATTTTCAGAATTAAAAATTTGGAACAAATTCTAAATGATAAGAATGGCAAAGAAGGAATACTGAGGGTGGGAGGGAATATGCACATATGTAGTTAGGGAGATGGGGAGAAGAAGGAAAAATCACCCAAAGAATAATACATTAATAAAAATTTAAATGAATAAAGAATAATTAATATACAATCATAAAGATCTATATTTTATTGGGAAATCATAAAATTATGAATCATGTAGGATGGGGTACACATGCAAGTCATTTTATGAAAGCTTGTTTCATTATTTAAGATATTTACCCAAACAAGCTTAGAGATTTGTAGATGAGATGCCAAAGAGTAAGAGAACTGAGAAACTAGGCCTCAGTGAGCAGCAGCCCAGAAGGTTTTTGTTTAACCCTGGAGCACTGTGGGAGGAACCTTCCCACTCTGCTGACAGTAATAAGTTGCAGCATCATCAGCATCCACAGGATGGATGGTGAGTGTGAAGTCTGTGCCTGACCCACTGCCACTGACCCTGGCAGGGACTCCAGATGCTAGGTTGGATGCTAAATAGATGAGCCGTTTGGGAGGCTGTCCTGGTTTCTGTTGGCACCAGTACATATAACTATTACTTGAATCACTGACACTTTCACTGGCCCTGCAGGAGTTGGTTGCCCTCTGACCTAGAGACACAGCCAATGAAGCTGGAGACTGGGTCAGCACAATGTCACCAATGGTACCTGGAATGACAAACACAGAGAGCAGAGTCAAAAATGTATAATAACCTTCCCAAAAAAGGACCTTTTCATTTACAAATTTTAAGAATAGTTGTGGACATCACTCTGAGAATCAGGTAAATTAAAGTGAATGGGAAACAAAATCAATTACAAATGCATTAATAGTAACGATCAAGAGCCCAGAGGCATGAAAAACCATGATGGCCACAGAGGCTGCTCCCAACACTTCTCTGCACCTTCTCACCTGGAACCCCAATCAGCACCATCCATAACAGGAGTGTATTTGATTCCATCTCTGAGTTGGGAGACAGGATGCTTCTTAGGCTCCTGGCAGCTGCTCTTGAAGGAGCCTGGACTTTTATATAATGATTCAATATGCAAGTCAACTCAGCAGAGTTTGTGCTGCTGCTCAAAGAGCACCTGCTCCTGCTTCACCCACTGGGATTTGATGTCAACAGATAATTTACTAGAACATCATGTGTTTCTTAAAGGAGCCTTTCAGCTCATTCCAATACTTATTTTTTCATTTTTGTTTTTTTCAAAACAGGGCTTCTGCATGCATTCTTTAATGTTCTGTAGCTCAATCTGTAGACCAGGGTGGCCTTGAACTCACAGAGAGCCTCTTGTCTCTGACTCCCATGTACTGGGATTAAAGGCATAAGGCAATACCACCTGGCTTTTACTTGAATCCTATTCTACTGAATGTTTATCCTCTAGTCTTTTTGAGGTGTGATTTAGGGATGTGCATTATGGATGTAGCATGTAAACAATTTAAGTTATTTCAGGAAGAACTTAATTCCTCTTAATTGTACACACCAAATGGAAATATTATCTTAGAGAACTGAGAGACTAGGCCTCAGTGAACAGTTGCCGTGAAGCTTCTTGTTTAACCTTGGAACATTGTGGTAGGATCATCCCAACTCTGCAGACAGTAATAACTTGAATCATCATCATCCTCTACAGGATGGATGTTGAGTGTGAAGTCTGTCCCTGACCCACTGCCACTGAAACCTGCAGGGACGCCAGATGCTAGGTTGGATGCTTCATAGATTAAAAGAGGGACTAGTGAAGTAGTGGAATAATGTCTTGAGTGGATATAGCAGTTGTCAATAAAGTGATGTTTAGCCAATCTGCTGCACAGAAGGACAGAAAGGGGAAGGCGGGGCATCCAAGGGAACTAGAAAAAGCCTGTAGGAGGAAACTTTTAACATGAATAAGTGTTGGATTTTCTCAAATACTTTTTTAGCATCTAAGGAGATGATCATGTATTTTTATTTCGTTTCAGTTTGAATATGTGATGTGTTACATTGATGGATTTCCATATATAGCTGAGAATTCATGAGTATGGTTTCTGACATTAACTGCACCCAAATTCTAAAAGTAAACTCCTACATCCTTTGGCTCCTATAGCGCTCCTCATCATTTTCCACAATGTTCGATCTGAATTTATGTGGAATATTTGGATGATGTATCCATTGTGATTGGGCTCCATAGTTCTGAATTTTGACTAGTTGTGACTTTTTAAAAAAATAGTTTCCATGTGTAGCAAAGAGTACAGTTTTTACAGATATATACAGATAAAAGAAAAGAGTTTCTCCTGAGACACAATTTTTCAGGATAGTCCTGTCTATCTGGAACTCATTCATTAGACCAGGCTCCTCTCAACCTCACATAAATACGCCTGCATCTGCCTTCCATGATTTGGGGTAAAAGGTGTGTACCAGCACAGTCAGTTTAGAAAAGACACCTTAAAGATCAGCTCAAACACTGATCTTGAAATCCTGAAAATGTGTGTGTGTGTTGTATGTATGTATGTATGTATGTATGTATTTATGTATGTCTTCTCTTCCCAACTGCATGTGCCAATGGGCATATGATCATAATTGAGTTTCTGTTTTTCTTAGTTGTGCCAGCTGAAGACTGGCTTTTCATCTAGTGTAAGTCCAGCCACAGTCTATTTGGCAGCAACACCCAGAAGAACCACCTGCCCAGCATCTGCACAAATCAGGGCAGCCTCCTAAACTGTTGACCTCCTGGACAAACACATGGGCATCTGGAGTCCCTGTTCAGTTCACTGGCAGGGGATCTGGGACAGATTTTACCCTCACCATGACCACTGTCTACATTCAAGATCTGAAGGATTATTGCTGTGTATAGCATTACAAGTCTCTTCCCACAGTGCTTCACTCTTTAACACAAATTTCTCTAAGATTGGCCAGTTAATAGTACCACCCAGGCATGAACTCTTCCATTATGTGCCTGATAGCCAGTGTGCCCTACATGGAATTAATAAGTACAGTGCCTTCAAGATTAATGTAGCAGAGTGAAGTTAATTCATCTGTTCAATTTGCTATTTTTGGGTAATAATTTCCCAGAATCTCTGCCTTGAACAAAAGAGATTCATTATTTTGTAGTTCGGTAATACAGAAATCCAACATAGGGCTCAATGGCCTGAAGTTAAAATGTTGGTCGTATACAATTCCATGTTAAGGATTTAAGATTAATTAGTTAATCTTCATGTGCCTAGATATTCAACCTATATGTGTGTCTTGGAAGTGTCTATGGAAGCCAGAAGAAGGCATTGGGTCTCTTGGAACTCACCTTACAATTAGTAGTAAATTGCTATTTGTATACCAGGAATTGATCCTAGGTTCAGGAAGAGCAATCAGTACACTTAACTGCTGAGACATCCCTCCAGTCCCTGTATTTGTATGTTCAGGCATGGGAAGATACTCTAAACTTTTTGTTTTCTAGATCTCAGTGCGTTCCTCATTTTCAGCTTTGTGACTATTGTCTTCCATCACTTTTTGATATATATTTTTGCTGCAATGAAAGAATTGTTAGAAAAGTATTTCAATTTACTTCTAATATAGGACATGTTTTGAAAAATATTTACTCTTCTGACCTTTATTTACCCCTTCCTCTTTTCTACATCCTACTTAATTCATTCCTTCTCTAATTTTGCATCTACTTTGCTTTTTACCTCCATTTCCTCATTAGAATATATATATTTCATCAACTATTAGGGTCTACAAATTAGACCTAAGGTGTGATATATGTTTTTTTAAAGTATAATTTCTGTTTCCTCCACCTCTTTTATAGGCTACATTATACTCAGCACTTTAATGCATCAATACTATTGCCCAGGATGTCTGCAACATCTCAGATACAGCTCCTCCTGTTGTGGCCTCTCAATTGATCAGATTATGGGCACCTATCACCAAGCTGTGCAAAAGTGTGACTCTTAAAACCACAACGTGTGGCAAGTTAAGTACAATAATGGTTTTGTGGAAATATCTTAGGAAAATAGGAATGACAGTCAAAACATTTAAAAAAAATCACATGATTCATCATCACTAGCCATCATGTCAATAAAACTTTTATCTTTCAGCACAGCCTATATACTACACATTGTGGAATTTTCCATATACTTTTGGTTGTGTACATAAGTTAAAGCACACTCTAACAAAGCTTGAAGGTAACATTATTTCCAGTGGTTACCTCTAGGGGAGCTATGAACTGTATGCTTCCTCGAAGGAGACTAGAGAGGAGTGGAGTAGTTGTGGAGGAAACTTGTTGAACTGGAGAGACCTGTCCATGTATGCAGTACAGAGGTTTGCCATCAGCTGCAAAGTCATTGGTATCTACACAGAGCTCTCAAAGCAAGCTGCTTATCCTGATACCAAGTAAAGAAGAGAAAGGCTCCTCATTTGTTCATCTGGGTACCTACCACACATTTTGACTCCTCAAGTGGGAGTTGGTCAAGAACAGAGATCACCCTCACCACCATCAATATTCACACTCAAGATGTGACAGTTCATTACTGTGAACACAGTTGTAGTCTCCTCCTCAGTACACAAGCCTAAAATGCAAACACTTTTTAGAGCTCAGCCTGTCAGCCTCTGTGTGAAGCAGCAGCCTTTTTCTCTCTATACAGCCTAGTTATCAAACACTCTCTTCTCTGTCTAAGGATCAGTGAGCCTTGCCTTATTCAACTAGTCTTAAGAGTCCAGGAGAGAATTCAGGGGGCTAATGCGTCCTTTAATGTTTTAAGGGTCAATATTAAATAATTATTTTTGACCACTTCTACCTATTTTGAAAGCATGATATAAGGTGATTTGAAACAAAATATTCTCATTTTTATGGCTCTTTTCATTAGCAAAATAAGTAGTTTGGAAACAGTTTAAGAATGTTCATTTTATATTAACCATCCACATTTTAAATATAGGCAATGTTTACATTGCGGTAATGACCTCATTTTTCTTCATTGGATTTCTGATATTACATATGAATAACTACTATGTATAAAATTTATTTGTGTCTGAGTTATTTTATAAAACAGAAAGTACTTACAGTAATTATGACTAGTTACATTATGTAAAAAACACATATGATTTAGGCAGAAATATATACTTAAATTTTTCATAGATAATGAACAAGCAAACAAGGAAACTGATGCCCATTCACCTGTCTAAACCAAAGTATCTATGGATTCTGCATATTGAAGGAACATGGAACTCAGCCTGTCAGTCTGTGTCTGAAGCAGGAGCCTTTCTCTCTATATACTGCATAGTCATCAAACACTCTCTTCTCTCTCTAAGGATGAGTTAGCATTGCCTTATTCAAGTAGTCTTAAGAGTCTAGGAGAGCATTTAAGGAGCTAATGTGTCCTTTAATCTTTCATAGATCAAGATTAAATAATTATTTTCCACCACTTTTACCTATTTTGGAAGCATGATATAAGGTGATTTGAAACAAAATATTCTCATTTTTTTATGGCTCTGTTCATTAGCAAAATAAGTAGTTTGGAAACAGTTTAAGAATGTTCATTTTATATTAACCATCCACATTTTGAATATAGGCAATGTTTACATTGCGGTAATGACCTCATTTTTCTTCATTGGTTTTCTGATATTACATATGAATAATTACTATGTATAAAATTTATTTGTGTCTGAGTTATTTTATAAAACAGAAAGTACTTACAGTAATTATGACTAGTTATGTTATGTAAAAGTCACATATAATTTAGGCAGAAAGATATACTTAAATTTTTCATAGACAATGAACAAGCAAACAAGGAAACTGATGCCCATTCATCTGTCTAAACAAAAGTACCTATGCATTCTGCATATGGATGGAACATGCATAGGCAGCAGGAGAGCTTCAGAGGACACCAATCTACCTACCCTGCTCCTTATCTCTTGTCCTTGTTGGAAAAACTGACTGTATTGTCATAGTGCCAATATAAAGCAACTTCCTTGAAGATTATGATATATAATCAAATTTGTATCTCATAGTGATTAACTTTTATGTCAAAATGACATTGGCTTTAGTTATCTAAAAAGAGCAAACCTAATTGGAAGAAATGCCTCCAGAAGAGTAAGCTGTGGGTACGTCTATAAGGTGTTTTCTTTTTTAAAAAATTTTTTATTGAAAAATAAAATCATTCATATTACATCTCTATTGCTATCCCATCCCATGCATCCTCCCATTACTCCCTCCCTCCTGCTTTCAACCCATTCCTCTTCCCTATGACTGTGACTGATGGGGACCTCCTCCCCTTGAATATGATACTACGGTATCCACTTTCTTCTTGGTAGTCTGTTATCCTTCCTTCAAGTGCCATCAGGCCTCCCCATCAAGGGGACATGGCCAAATATAGGGCACCAAACTTCGAGTGAAAGTCAGTTTCCAGTATCCACTTACTGTGTAGAATATTGTGTCCCTTGGCTAGGTCTGGGTAGGGGTTTGATGATGACTACACATATTGTCCTTGGTTGGTGTCATAGATTAAGCAGAACTCCTGGGCCCATATCTGTTCACCAGAGTGTTCTTCTTGTAGGTTTCCCTATCTCCTATATTTCTCTCACCTTGGGCTGTCCTCACCACTATCCCACTTTCCTGGTAAGTGAAGACTTTCATGAGACATCCCCCTTGGCCTAGTGTCCAGATATAAACGAGTATATATTATTTGAGTCTCTCTGCTTCTGGGATAGCTCACTGATTATGATCATTTCTAGTTCAATCCATTTGCCCACAAATTTCAGAAATTCCTTGTTTTTAATAGCTGAGTAGTATTCTATAGTGAAAATGTACCACAGTTTCTTTATCCATTCTTTTACTGAGGGACATTTAGGCTTTTTCCATGTTCTGGCTATTATGAATAAGGCTGCTATGAACATGGTAGAGCATATGTCCCTGTTGTATGCTGGAGCGTCTCCTGGGTATATTCCAAGGAGTGGAATAGCTGGATCTTGAGGAAGCCCCATTCCCAGTTTTCTGAGAATGAGCCAAACAGATTTCCAAAGTGGCTTTACTAGTTTGCATTCCCACCAGCAATGAAGGAGTGTTCCTCTTTCGCCACATCCTCGTCACCATGCGGTGTCACTATATGGCATTTTCTTTTCTTTACAGCCTGTAATTCCCCTGCTTCTTTATTACTTAAGAGACGCTCTATTATAGCGATTGATTTAAAAGTCTTTATTGTTTTTATTATTAATTTTTATTCATATTTATTTTTACTCATACATTTATATTATTACATATAAATACAACAAACCTCATACAGCAAGAAGAACCATGAAACCAATAGGAATTCATACTGTTTTAGCTATTTGTATTTGGCAGCCTTGATGAAAACATCTTTTCTATCTTTGAGAATCTAAAATTCTGAATGTGGATCAATATCTATCATATCTTGTCATTATCAAATTAAAACATCTATCTAGACCTAAGAACATCTTTAATCTAAAACAATTAAATTTAGTTGTAAAACTAAACTATCTGGATTTCAACCCCTTGAGAGAGTTGAGAAGGAATAAAATAAATTACCTGAGTAAACAGGGAGTGCAGCTTAACAGCTTCCAAAAAAAAATGACATAGTTTGCTACCTGAACAGTCACCCAACACTCTATAACATTGCAGCTTCATCTTCAATTTTCTTATCTAATGCATCTTAAAGGCATATTTGTGATTCAGGACCTATGGAGGACTTGCCTACTCTGTTGGCAGATTTTGGCAGTCTGTGAGGCAGCAACTATTGAGGACTAGGTTACCTTGTCTTGGTAGAGTTTGGCCATCGACTTAGCCTGCTTCCAAGCTTGTCCAGTTTTAGCCTGAATTCTGTCTGTGGAAGAAATGAAGACATTTTGCTCAATGGCTTGTTTGACACATTTGAATCCATCTTCATAAGGAGGTTCTTTGATCTTCAACATCTTTGAGTTAGACTGGGTGTTGCCAGGAGTTAACCTGTCATATCAAAGATTCTTTAAAACAACAAAAACTGAGAAAAATAATAAAAACACTTTTAAATGGCATATTCTGTAGCTATCTAAGGTTTTTGAAGACCTTATCTAATTATTTTACCTTGTCAATCTTTAGAGTCAATTCAATCTGTGAAATTTAGGATGTCTATTCTTGTGATTAAAATAGACTAGTAAATGACGTGACCATGATTTTATCACTGGTATCATTTAGTTATCTGGAACAACCTGCAAGAGCACTTTCAAAATATTGGAAGCGAACCTTGTATTATAATTGAGTTGTATGGATATGATACCTCATATCTGTGTAGAAATAGAAAAGTATGTGAAGAATAATTTGATTTCTATACCAATGTGACAAAATTAAACATATTTTGCATCAATATACAAAACTGTATACCAATGAATTAAAAATAACCTTATTTGTGAGTAACATTTAAGGCCAGAAGTTTAGAGGTAGATTCAATAAAGTACTTTTTATCTTGGTTGATTTCTCTTTTTATTACCAGATGAAAGCAATTTATAAAGATAGGGTTCATATGAGCTCCAGAGATTTAGAATCCATGATATCAGAATGGAGGCAGCAGGCAGCATACACACTAGCAGGAGAAGCAGCTCAGGGTTCATATATCAAACTGTATGTATGTATGTATGTATGTATGTATGTATGTATGTATGTATGTATATCATTTGTGAGCCACAACTGGAATTATAAATGGCTGAGAATTATCATTAGTGCTTTACAAGAGAAGCAAATACTCTTAACCACTGAGATGACTCTGCATGCCCAAACTTCCTTTTTAAATATTTCTTTCTTTACCTTTTTCATTCCTTCTCTTCTCTCCATATTTTCCTTCCCAATACAAAATTTCCTCTCTTCTTCTTTCTTTCTTTCTTTCTTTCTTTCTTTCTTTCTTTCTTTCTTTCTCCTTATCCTTCTTTCATTCTTTACTTCTTTTCTCCTTTACCTGTTTCTTTCTCCTGTTGTTGCAGGATACTTATTGTTTCCTAATGATTGTAATCAAAGGTAGATCTACTACTATTTCTATAAAACATATCTGCTATAAATATCTTTGATTTTTTAAAATGCAAACCTGTTGTTAGTGCATAAACAATTGTGGTTTGGGAACTCTAAGTTGGTCCTTCCTAAGTTGGAGCTTCTTTTTGTTTACTTCTTCTTTTTTTTAATTATTATTATTTTTGGTTTTTTAAATTAATTTATTCTTGTTACATCTCAATGGTTATCCCATCCCTTGTATCCTTCCATTCTTCCCTCCCTCCCATTTCCCCTTATTTCCCTCCCCCTTTGACTGTTCCTGAGGTGGATTATCTCCCCCTGTATATGCTCATAGGGTATCAAGTCTCTTCTTGGTAACCTGCTGTCCTTCGTCTGAGTGCCACCAGGTCTCCCCCTCCAGGGGACATGGTCAAATATGAGGCACCAGAGTACGTGAGAAAGTCATACCCCACTCTCCACTCAAGTGTGGAGACTGTTCTGTCCATTGGCTATATCTGGGTAGGGGTTTAAAGTTTACCACCTGTCCCGAAATTTGTGGATAAATGGATTGAGCTAGAAATGATCATAATGAGTGAGTTAACCCAGAAGCAGAAAGACTCAAATGGTATATACTCACTTATATCTGCATAATAGCCCAAGGGACATGTCCCACGAAAGCCTTCTCTTACCAGGAAACTGGGACAGAGGGGAGGACATCCTATTGGGACTCTAGATGAGAGAAGCATGGGAGAATAACAAAGTAGAAGGATCCAGAGGGTCCTAGAAACCTACAAGTAGAACATTATGTTAGGCAGATTTGGGCCCAGGCGTCCCGCTCAAACTAAGGCACCAGCCAAGGACAGTACAGGTGGGGCTTCTTTTAAAAAATTCATTTATTTATTAAGTTTACAGTATTCTGCCTGCATATACACCTGAATGCCAGACGAGGTCACCAGACCTCATTATAGATAGCTGTGAAACACCATGTTGTTTCTGTGAATTTAACTCAGGACCTCTGAGCCATGTCCTCAGCCTTGGTGCTTGGACTTCTACGTTGGCTTTCTTCTTAGTGATTGCTTACTCTCTTTGAAGGCAGTTTTCATTGTTGATTTAACCCGGATAATCTCACATGCCTGTGCCCAGGAAATTTAGTTCCTCATTTGCAGACTACTTTGCATAGCTTCATAATGCCAGTGAAGCCGCCCATGTCTTATAAACCAGGGCTTTGTAGTGAGGACTGAAATGCAGCAGATAGGCAGGGGCATCAAGATGGAGTCAAAGACCCAAGTCTTCTTATTCCTGCTAGTCTGGGTGTCTGGTGAGACATTAAATGTTTTATGATATCTTATAAAATGATTTGTTTGTAGAGAAACAGCTATTTCGGATAGAAAACCAATAATAAGCATGGAGTACCTTTAGAAAAGACATTTTAGATTAAAACAATTTTATGAGGAATCTTTTTGTGTAAATGCGTATGTTCATTGTCTTTTTCTGATTACAGGTGCTGATGGGAACATTGTGATGACACAATCTCCCACAACCATGTCTACATCTGTAAGAGGCACTGTCTCCATGAGCTGCAAGGCCAGTCAGTACGTGAGTACTAGTATAGCCTGGTACCAGTAGCCACCAGGGCAGCCTCCTAAACTGCTGATGTACTCGGCATCTGCTCGGTACACTGAGGTCCCTGACTGAGTCAGTTACTGCCTGAACAGTCACTCAACACTCTTTGTAACATTCGAGCATCATCTTCTGCCCTCTATCCCAATATCTCTGCCAGATATATTCATGAGGCAGGAATATTGGGGACTCGTTTACCCTGTCTTGGCAGAGTTCAGCCATTGAATCTGCAAGCATATAAGCTTGCCCATTTTTAGGCAGAATTCTCTCTGTGGCAGAAACAAGGACATTTTGCTCATTGCCTGGTTTGCCACATAATTTCTCCCAACCTCCATAAGGAGATTCTTTGATGCTGATCATCTTCTTTGAGGTTGGCTCGGTGTTGCCCTGAGCTAACTTGTCTTGTAAAATAATCTTTAGAATAATTAAAAAAACTTCAAACCTTCCTTCATGAAATACTAAGAATGGCCTCTATTAATAAGTGACAGAGAATCTGTGACCAACATGAAGCCTTCTCTATGCATATACATTCGTATGTCATCCAGTCTCAGAGCTATTCCCATGCTTGGTTTAGCGGTATAAGTTACCTGCTTGTTCTGTAGTTTGAATTCTTTACATCCAGATTGCAGCCTCCCTGAACACCTCCTGATGCCACCCTTCACTTATTCCCTTTCCCTCCCTTCCCTAGTCCTTAGAAAGGGAGCCTTCCTCTCCTAAGGTCCGATCTTAGCTTATCCACTGTCCCCTGTACGACATATAACCTTTTCCTCTGTGGCCAGCAAGACCACCTTGCCAATGGGGAAGTGAACAGGATTAGGAGGTCCAATGCCTTGTCAGAGGTAGTCCTTACTCCCCATATTGTGGTGCCCACAAGGAGACTGTGCTGCCTATGTACTACCATTGAGCTGAGTGTCTAGATCCTCACTTTGCATGGGCCTTGTTTGGTGTATCTGCTTCTGCAGCAACCCTCTCCACCATTTAGATAAAGATGCTGTGGTACATTTACACTATGGAATACTACTCATCTATTAAAAACAACAAAACCCTGAATTTTGTGGCAAATGGATGGAGCTAGAAATGATCATACTGAGTGAGTTAACCCAAACCCATAAAGACTCACATGGTATATACTTACCTATAATTGGACACTAGCCTAAAATGGATGTTCCATGAATGTCTTCACTTACCAGGAGATGAGAATATATGCGGGGACTTTCTATTGAGACTCTAGGTGAGAGAAGTATGGGAGAATGGGGAAATAGAAGGATCCAAAGGGTCCCAGAAACCTATAACAGGAACTTCATGACAGGCTCAAACTACTGCATCAACCAAGGACAATACAAGCAGTAAATATTGAACCCCTACTGAAGTCTAGGCAATGGAAAGGACATTCTCCACAGTGTATGGAGAGTGAAGACTGACTCTGACATGAAGTCGGGTGCTCCATATTTGACCAGTTCCCCTTGATGTGGAGACCTGACAACACTCAGAGAAAAGATAAGCAGGATATCAAGATGAGACTTGTTAGGTTGTGACCATATGGTGAGGGAGGAAGTCCCATTCCATCACAGAGCTAGGGGTGGGTAATAGGGTGAAAGAGGGGTGGAGGGAGCAATGGGAGGATACAAGTGAGGTGATAACAACTGAGATGTAATCTGAATAAATTAATTAAAGAAAAAAGAAAAAAGAATGTTCATTTTATATTAATCATCCACATTATTTATAGAGACAATCTTTAAATTCCAGTAATGACCTCATTTATCTTTATTGGATTTCTGATATTACCTATGAATAAATACTGTGTATAAAATTTATTTGTGTCTGAGTTATTTTGTAAAACTGAAAGTACTTACAGTAATCATGACTAGTTATGTTATATAAAAGCACATGTGAACTATTCAAGAATATATACTTCCAATTTTTGGAAGACAATGAGCAAATTAGAAAAGAAACTGATGCCCATTCACTTGTCCTAATCCCACTATCTGTGTATTGTTCATATTCCTGGAGCACACACAGGCTGCATTAGAGCCTCTTAGGGTACCTACCTATCCACCATGCTCTTTATGTCCTGTCCTTTTTGAAAAATTAACTATTGGTATAGTGTGGGTCCTATAACAGCAATCTTCCTTGAAAATTATGATACATTTATAGCCAATACTGATTAGCATTTATGTCAAATTGACACAAGCTAAAATAATCTAAAAGGAGCAAACATCAACAGAAGAAATACCTCTGGAAGACTGGGCAGTGGGCAAATCTGTAAGACATTTTCTCAATTAATGTTTGATGTGTGTGGGGCCAGCGCTTGATGGTAACCATAACACACACACACACACAATACCCTCCTATTTCTCTCTGGTCCATGTTTCAATTACCACCAGTTTCTCTCACTTTCCTAGTTCCCCTTTACACACCCACTAAATGGTGGCTATGTTTCTATAATTATGTTTAAAAATCTAAGGTTTATAAATGAGAGAGTACATGTAATAGTTCTGTTTTGAAGCCTTATGTTCATTCACTGTTGCCTCTTCCTCAGAGGTTGCATATTATTCTGAACTCTCCATATTTTCTCTCAAATGTGGAGACCCAGAAACAAACCTCTCTCCACAAGAAAGAAGTATGTTATTTTCTTTTTATAGACTCTACCTCCCAGGCTCGTATTTGTGAGTAAATATAATATTGATAAAGCACAAATCTAAGGCTCTATGTAAACAATAGGTCAACTCATGGCATCTATGTATTCCATAAAAGCAAATTGATCACTTGGTTTTGAAGCCTATGGATACAGCAGCGAATGACACTATTATAGATGACACACAATAGTTTATATTTCACGTCTTCTTCCTGTTATCTCATCTTCTTTATAGATTCTACCTTTTTATTATTCACATTTCTATTGTTATGATTAAAGCCATGACAAAAGCAACTTATAATGAAAGGGTTCATTTGAGTTTTCAGAAATTTAGAACCCATGATAGGATTATGGAGGCAGCAGGCAACACAGAGGCTAACAGGAGCAGTAAGTAGCTCAGGGATCACATCTCAAACTGTATGTATGTATGTATGTATGTATGTATGTATGTATGTATGTATATATGTATGCATGTGTACCATGTGTGTGTCACACACTAGAATTACAGATAGCTGAGAATCATATGAATGCTAAGACTCAAACTGGAGTCCTTTACATGAGAAGAAAGTGTTCTTAAGTACTGACCGAACTCAGTACCCCCAAACCTTACTTTTGTTTTTAAAAAAATTCTCTTTATCTTCTTCATTCCTTCTTTCCTATCCACATTTTCCTTCCCAATCCAAAATTCCCTCTTCTCTTCTTTCTTTCCTTTCCTTCCCTTCCTCTCCACTTTCTTTCCCTTTACCCTTCATTCTTTCTTTTTCACTTTTCCTATTTCTTTCTTTCTGTTATCATTGCCTGCGATATTTGTTGTTTACTTAGGGTTATAATCAAAAGTCAGTATACCACTATTTACATAAAACTCACCTGTTATGAATATCTGAATTTTAATGAAAACCTGTATGAAAGCATCTAGACATTTGTAGTTTGATAACTATAGTTTGGTCCTGAGCTGCTGTTGCTTCTTCTTCTTCTTCTTCTTCTTCTTCTTCTTCTTCTTCTTCTTCTCCTTTTTTCTCCTCCTCCTCCTTCTTCACCTGCTCCTCCTCCTGTTCCTCCTCCTCCTTCTTCAAAAGATAGTTACTTATTATGTATATGATCTGCAGGCCAAAAGAAGGCACTGAATCTCATTACTGGTGGTAGTCAGCCACCATGTCATTGTTCAGAATTGTACTCTGGATCTTTGGAGGAGCAGTCAGTGTTCCTAATCTCTGAGCCATGTATCCATTCTCTCTGGTCGTCTAGTTTCTATATTGACTTTATTCCCAATGATTGCTTACTCTCTTTGATGTATTTTTCACTGCTGACAGTATGGATAACCTTACACATCTGTGCCAGGAAATTTACTTCCTCATTTGAACGCTACTTTGCATAGGTTCCTACATGTCAGAAAAGCTGCCCATGTCTTATAAACCAGGGCATTGCAGTGAGAACTAAAATGCAGTAGACAGGCAGGGGCATCAAGATGGAGTCACAGGCACAAGTCTTCATATTCCTGCTCCTTTGGATGTCTGGTGAGACATTAAATATATTATGATAACTTAAAATGATTGATTTGTAGAGAAACTGCTATTTCCTGTAGAAGGAAGTCAATAATATGCAGGTGATGCCTTTAGAAAAGACATTTTAGATTTGAACATTTGTATGATGAACTCTTTGTGTGTATATATGTATATTCATTATCTATTTCTGATTTTAGGTGCTAATGGGAACATTGTGATGGCCCAGTCTCCCAAATCCATGTCCACAATTGTAGGAGACAGGGTCACCATAACATGCAAGTCCAGTCAGAATGTGGTTACTAGCATAGACTGGTACCAGCAGAAACCAAGGCAGCCTCCTAAACTGCTGGTCTACTGGGCATTCACTCTGCACACTGGGGTCCCTGATCACTTCTCAGTCAGTGGATATGGAACAGATTTCACTCTTATCATCAGCGGTGTGCAAGCAGAAGACATGGCAGTTTATTACTGTCAGCAGAGTTACAGCTATCCTCCCACAGTGCTTCAGACTACAACACAAATCTCCTTGAGAGTTTCCTCAGTGGAGTACACCACACAGCCATGAACCTTTACACTATCCCCTTTACCTATGAGGTGCCATGCATGACTAGTTGATGCAAAGTTCAGTAGAAAGTTCCTGAACAAACGGCCTTTTAGATCCTTTAAATTGTAGGGTTTTTATGGCAAAAGAAAGTAAAGACAGTTGTATGTTCTAAACATTTTTTCTTATATTCAAATTCTGTGCATTGATCATGATAATTTCATTATCTTATATTCTGGAGTGTGAAATTTCAACCTGAGTCTCCATGGGCTGAAGTTAAGAGCTGAGCTGGCTCTATTCCCACTGGAGGCTGTGATAGAATACTTGGCTTTTGTTTTCTCAGCTTTGAGAAATTTTCCTCATTCTAGAGCTCCTTGCAATTTCTTGTATATAGTGTTGGCTTTCATAAAACAGAAATCTAAAAAGTATGTCATATTTTTGTCAATCTTCATCACCATTGTTTCTCCTTTCTGACACCCCTTTCCCTCCAGCTAAGCTCCTTACATTTACTGTCCTCTCATATTTTCTTTCTTTTTTAAAAATATATTTTATTAATTTATTCATATTACAACTCAACTGTTACCCCATCCCTTGTATCCTTCCATTCCTCCCTCCCTCCCATTTTCCCCTTACTCCCCTCCCCTATGTCTATGACTGAGGGGGACCTCCTCCCACTGTATATGTTCATAGGGTATCAAGTCTCTTCTTGATAGCCTGCTATCCTTCCTCTGAGTGCTGCCAGGCCTCCCCATCCCCAGGACGTGGTCAATTATGGGGCACCAGATTTCATGTGAAAGTCAAACCCCACTCTCCACTCGACTGTGTAGAATGTCCTGTCTATTGGATAGATCTGGGTAGGGGTTCAAAGTTTACTGCATGAATTATCCTTGGCGTTTGGGTTACAGTTAATGTTAGTGTTAGTGTTAGTGTTAGTGTTAGTGTTAGGGTCAAGGTTGGGGTGAGGGTTAGTGTTAGGGCTAGGGTTAGGGTTAGGGTTTTGTTTAGGGTTAAGGTCAGGGTTACAGGTAGGTTTAGGGTTAAGGTTAGGGTTAAGATTAGGGTTAGGGTTAGGGGTTAGGTTTATGGTTAGGGTTAGTGTTAGGCTTAGGTTTACGGATAGGCTTAGGGTTAGGGTTGTGTTAAAGGTTAGGGTTAGGGTTAGGGTAGGGTTAGGGAAGGGTTAGGGTTAGGGTCAGGGTTAGGGTTAGGGTTGGAGTTAAGGTTAGAGTTAGGGTAAGGGTTAGGGTTATAGTTTGGGTTATGGTTAAGGTTGGGGTTAGGGTTAGGGTTATGGTAGGGTTAAGGTTTGGGTTAGGGTTAGGGTTATTGTGAGGGTTAGGGTTAGGGTTATGGTAGGGTTAGTGTTAGAGTTAGGGTTATGGTAAGGTTAGTGTTAGAGTTAGGGTTAGGGTTAGGGTTATGGTAGAGTTAGGGTTAGGGTTAGGGTTAGGGTTTGTGTTTGTGTTAGGGTTAGGCTGAGGGTTAGAGTTAGGGTTAGGGTTAAGGTTGGGGTTAGGTTTAGGGTTATGGTAGGGTTAAGGTTATGCTTAAGGTTAGGGTTAAGGTTAGGGTTAGGGTTAGGGTTATGGTAGGGTTAGTGTTAGGGTTAAAGTTGGGGTTAGCGTTAGGGTTAGGGTTAGTGTTAGGTTTAGGGTTGTTGTTGGGATTGGAGTCAGGGTGAGGGTTAGAGTTAGGGTTAATGTTAGGGTTAGGGTTAGGGTTATGGTAGGGTTAGTGTTAGTGTTAGGGTTAAGGTTGGGGTTGCGTTAGGGTTAGGGTTAGTGTTAGGTTTAGGGTTGTTGTTGGGATTGGAGTTAGGGTGAGGGTTAGAGTTAGGGTTAGTGTAAGGGCTAGCGTTAGGGTTAGGGTTAGGGTTGGGTTAGGGTTAGGGTGAAGGTTAAGATAGAGTTAGGCTTAGGGTTATGGGGGTTAGGGTTATGGTTTGTGTTAAGTTTGGGGTTAGGGTTAGGGTTGGCGTTGGGGTTATGGTTATGGTTATGGTTAGGCTTAGGGTTAGGGTAGAGTTAGGGTTAGGGTTAGGGTTAAGTTTAGGGTTGTGGTTTGGGTTACAGTTAGTGTTAGTGTTAGGGTTAGAGTTAAGGTTGGGGTTAGGGTTGGGGTTAGGGTTAGAGTTAGGGTTGGGGCAGCGGTTGGGGTTGTGGTTAGGCTTAGGCTTAGGCTCAGGTTTAGGATTAGGGTTAGGGTTAGGGTAAAGAGTATGGTTGGGGTTAGAGTTATGGGTAGGTTTAGGGTTAGGTTTAGGTTTAGGGTTAGGGTTAGGGGTTAGGCTTATGGTTTGGGTTAGGGTTAGGGTTAGGGTTAGGAGTAGGGTAGGGTTAGGTTTAGGGTTTAAGGTTAGGGTTAGGGTTAGGGTATGATAGGGTTAGGGTTAAGGTTAGGGTTAGGGTTTGAGTTAGTGTTGGGGTTAGGGTTATGGTTTGGGTTAGGGTTAAGGTTGGGGTTAGGGTTAGGGTTAGGTTTAGGGTAGGGTTTAGTTTTGGATTAGTGTTAGTGTTAGGGTTAAGGTTAGGGTTATGGTAGGGTTAGGGTTAGGGTTAGGGTTAGGGTTAGGGTAAAGGTTGGGGTTAGGGTTAGGGTTTAGGATTAGTGTTATCATTAGGATTAGGGTTAGGGTAGGGTTAGGGTTAGGGTTAGGGTTTAGGGTTAGGGTTAAGTTTAGAGTAAGGGTTAGGATTAAGTTTGGTGTTAGGGTTAAGGTTGGGTTAGGGTTACGGTTAGGGTAGGGTTAGGGTTTGGGTTAGGGTTTAGGAATAGGGTTACTGTTAGGTTTAGGGTTAGGGTAGGGTTAGGGTTAGGGTTAGGTTAATGTTAGGGTTGGTGACACATACCTATAACTTCTTCTCTCTCATCACTCTCTCTTTCTCCCTCACTCTCATACACACACAAACCCATAGAGGTTTATGTATCTATGTAAATCTACAATCTAGAATTCTAATAACACAAGATGATTCATTTTCTAAACAATATATCTGACCCACACTCTCTATTCCCAGGCTACTTTGGCCTCTGCTATTTCTTCATTAGATTTCCAAATGAGACTGTGATACCTTATTGTACACTGCACTACATTATGGTTAATATGATTTTTGTATCAAGAGACCTAATTTTGTATTTTTGTAATATAATGAATAATAATGCTTCAGGAATTATTGAGGAAACACTTTGTACTTCAGTGAAAACAATATGTTAACTAGTCTCAAACATGTGTTAATTAAAAATTAGTCAAACAAGACAAGGTATCCCTGCTTGTGAATCAGGAAGGTGAATTTTGATTTCATAAAATTCCACCCACCTCTTCCTAAGCACTGGGACTTCAGGAATTGGCACCACACTCAGCATTGAGCACCTGTTTTGAAACACAGAGATAGAGCAATGACAGGAGTCTATTAAGGTATGAACATATTCTCATGGTTACTCCAAACACCTTACAATGATCTGCATGTAAATAAGCTCTCCTAAATTGGGTTACTGTGTCTACAGTATGAGCACAGATGTGTCAGGTGTATATGAAGAAAATAATTGGCTTACATGGACTGTGCTATCTTTATTGTGACACAGCTTATTAGGAAACACATTAGAGAAAGGAAGAGTTAGTTTACCTTACAGCTTTAATCCATGGTAGTTTTGCCTTCATTGCTGTGGGTCGAGGGTGAGATTGAATATCATGAATGAAGGGTGAGCCAAGTGTGCTGTTCACTTCACGGCACTGGGAAGGCAGAGGAACTAGAGGAGACTATGGGCAGCCATACATTCCTTCATTTTGTCCCACTCTTCTTCCTTCTATCTTTCCTACCTTCTACCCTTCCTTCCTTCTGTCCACCCATTTTTCCTCCCTTCCTTCTGTCCTTCCTTCCTTCTTTCTTTCATTCCTTTCTTCTCTCTCTCTTTCTTTTATACTTCCTCTCTCACATATTACATTTCAACCATTAATACTTCTCCCACCACATTTCTTAGCATCACCAACTCCTTTCTCCCCCAGATTCACTGACCCCTCTGTTTCTTCAGAAAAAAGAGCATGCCTCCCAGGGATAGCAACTGAACATGGCATAAGAAATTATAATAAGACTAGCTAGGCACGAACCCTCATATGAAGCTGAATGAGGCAACCGAATAGGAGGAAAAGCATCCCAAGAGCAGGAAAATTGTCAGAGGTACTCCCCACTTTTACTGTTAGGATTCCCACAAGAATACTAATGTACATAATCATAACATATACAAATAATTAGATCAGACCCATATAGTGTACAAAATTGTTTTTTAATTTTTATTTTATTAATTTATTCATATTACATCTCAATTGTGAGCTCATTCCTTGTATCCTCCTATTCATACCTCCCTCTGGCTTCCCCCCTACTCCCCTCCATTATGTCTGTGACTGAGGGGAACTTCCTCCCTCTATATATGCTCTTAGGGTATCGAGTCTCTTCTTAGTAACCTGCTATCCTTCCTCTGAGTGCCACCAGGCCTCCCCATTCAGAGAACGTGGTCAGAAATAGGGCACCAGAGTTCGTTTGAAAGTCAGATTTCACTATCCACTCAATGGTTGAGAATGTCTTGTCCATCGGCTAGGTCTGGGTAGGGGTTCAAAGTTTACTGCCTATATTTTCCTTGGCTGGTGCCATAGCAACTTTATATTCACAAAGCATATTGTGGCAGAAGAGAGGATCTTTGGAGTGTTGATTAAAGAACTAAACCCCCCACTTTCACTGTTAGTATTCTCACAAGAACACTAAGGTACACAATCACAACATATACAAATAATAATTAGATCAGACCCATACAGTGTCCAAAATTGTTGCTTCAGTGTCTGAGAGTCCCCATGAGCTTGAATACAAGGCACATTCTGTGTCTATGGACCCTATACCAAACTTCATTTCTCACAAGACTCTAGATACAACCACCCCACAATCCTCTCTTCTGCCACAATATGCTTTGTGAATATAAACTTAAAAATAACAAAGAAGTCCACATGCCCTGATCACATTGCAAAACTACCAATATTATGAAAGATCAGTCCAATATCTTTCCTCCAAAGCCTACCAGTACTGTTGAATTGTCTGCTAAAAAGAATCACCCAGAGGAACCAAAGGATATAGAATAAAAAAGAATATTCAGAAACTTCATTAGAGAATTCAAGCAGTTTAGTGGATGCACAAAGAAACAGCTCAATGGCATTAAAGAGAAAGATTAGGAGAATAAACACCTGAGTGGTAATCAAGGAAACACAAATATAAGGCAGAAGTAAAGGGCAATGACAATCTAGGACTTGATAAAGAAACTCATTAACAATATAGAAACACTGAAGAAGTCTCAAGCACAAACAAAGATAGACTTGAGAAAGCCAATAGGTATATACTCAAAGGAAAGCCTCACAAGTAGAATGGATCAGAATACAGAATATCAGATATTTTACCTGGTACCCACAGTGGCCACACTGTGCTTGACTCCTATAGGTGATTTTCACTCTCTTTCCTGTCCCCCTTTACAGTCCCTCTTGTCCCATCCATGGCCCTGTTATTAGATTGTGTTTAGCGCCCCTTCCTCTTACCTCTACTTCAGAGATTGCAACTATTGGCACAGTCTCAGAGTCCTACTAGAACTTTTATTCTTTTCTCTCCAGAGTACATTTTTTCTTACTGTAACCTACTTGCAGGAATCATTTCTTCTACCATACCTCCAACTCCCTGGTGACCCGAGCTCTATATGTTTACAACATTCCCTTTGCTCTTTCTCAGAACCTCTCTAAGCCTTTTCTCCTAGCCCATCTCTATACCTATCTACAACACAGTCAACTGAAGAGTCCTTTTCTACCAGGAAACCTACAGCCATGAAACTTTCCTATGATCCAGAGATGGCAAAGAAATGAATAATTGAAACTCCTACCCAACCATACAAGATCATTTATCAATACTTCAATCATCTTAAGTTCAGATGCCTAGACACCAACACAAAACCACAAACACAAATAGCCAAGGCAAAATGCCTTCATCTGAGCTTAGGAATCCTACTGTAGTTGGTCCTGAGAGATGCAGTATAGCTGAAACCCAAGAACAGAAACCTCCAAACAGCAATTATGCATATAATCAAGGACCTTAAAATAATATCAACAAAACCATTAGTGAATACTGGAAAAATATAAACATTTGTATGAGAAAATGAAAGCATTTCAAGACATGGTAGTGTCAAGAGGTGACAATGCTAAAGAAAATCCAAACTGATTGCAGCTGCAATTCCAGAGGCCAGCAGTCATTGGTGACTTCCAGCAGTTATGCCTTCTGCCCCATGACCTCGGCAGGCCAGTTTCTGGCCCCTACCTCTGCCTGCAGTCCCAGAGACAACATGCACTTGGGACTACTAGTAGAGGTAAGATCTGCCCTCTGAACTCTGCATGCAACTTCCTGAGAACTGTTTCTGCCTGAAGTTCCAGACGCAGTGGCCATTGGGTACTACCAACAGCAGTGATGTCTGCCCTGTGACTTCTTTTGCTATATCCTATGCCTCAGTCAGCCTGCAGTTCCAGAGAAAGAACACAGTGCAGACTACCAGCTGTGAGGTCTGCACAGTGACCTCAGTGTGTAATTTTTAATGTCTCTTCTCTTGCAGCAGTTCCATAGGCTGTTTTGCTATTGGGTATTTCCAGAAGTGGCAAGGTGTCTCCCATAACTCCCATGCTCCAGTTCCTGGGCCATAGCTCTACCTGTAGTTCCAGAGGTGGCAGCCCTTGGGAGCTACCAGTTGGAAGATAACAATAACAGAAACAACAGAAAGCCTACAGACTCATGGAACTTGAACAACTCTCTATTCAATGGCCACTGGTTCAGGGTAGACATACAGAAAGAAATTAAGGACTTTCTAAAATTCAATGAAACTGAAGGCATAACATATCCAAACATATAGGAGACAATGAAAGCAGTGCTAAGAGGAAAGTTCATAGATCGAAATGTTTTTATAAAGAAATTAGAGGGATCACATACTAGCAAGTTGACTGCACACCTGGAAGCTCTAGAATATAAATAGAAAACACAGCCAAGAAGAGTACATAGCAGGAAATAATTAAACTCAGGATGAAATCAATAACTTACTAAAAAAGAGAACAGTACAAGTAATCAAGAAAAAAAATAAAAGCTGGTTCTTTGAGAAAATCAACAAGATATACAAACTGTTAGCCAAACTAAAGGTCAGACAGATAATGTCCAAATTAACAAAATCAGAAATAAAAAAGGGGATATAATAACAGACACTAAAAAAATAAAAAATATCTTTATGTCTTATTTCAAAAGTCTGTACTCCAAAAGACTGCAAAAACCTAAATGAAAGGGACAATTTTCTTGATAGATTCCATTTACAAAAGTTAAACCAATGTCAAGTTCACAATCAAAATAGTCCTATAGCCTTAGGGATATAGAAGCTGTCATTAATTGTCTACCAACCAAAAAAATTCTAGAAGCAGGCTGTTCTAGCACTGAAGTGTACCAACTTTCAAAGATGAGCTATTCCCACCATGTCTCAAAATATTCCACAAAGTGGAAATTGACAGTATATTGTCAAACCCATTCTATAAAGCTACAGTCACCTTGATACATAAACCACACAAAGATCCAACCAAGAAAGAAAATTTCAGACCAATCTCTTTTATGAACACTGCTCTCAATAAAAACTCAAACCAAATCAAAGAACACTTCAAAAAATCATCCACCATAATCAAGTAGGCTTCATCCCAGGGTGGAACATACAGCTCAATACACAAAAATACATCAATGTCATCAATGTCAAACAAACTGCTAAAAAATATAACATGAACATCTTATTAGATGCTTAAAAACCTTTAACAATATCCAACACCTCTTTCTGATAAAAGTTTTGCAGAGATCAGAGATAAAAGGCCCATACCTATACTTTATAATGGCAATAAATAGAAAGCTGATTTCCAATGTCAAATTAAATGGAGAGAAACTTCAAACAATTACACTAAAATCAAGGACATGATACAGCTGTCCACTCTCTCCATACCTGTTCAACATAAAACTTCAACTCCTCTGCTAGTATAATAAGACAAACAAAAGAGATCAAGGAAATACAAATAAGAAAGGAAGAAGTCAAATTATCACCATATGCATATGATAGTAAACATAAGTGACCACCAAAATTTTACTAAAGAACTCCTACAATTGATAAATATTTCGGCAAAGTGACTGGATACAAAATTAACTAAAAAAAATCAGTAGCCCTCCTTTACACAAATGGTAAATGGTGTGAGAAAGAAATTATGGAAACAGCACCCTTCACAATAGTCACAAATAATATAAAATATATTCATGTAACTTTAATACAGCAAATGAAAGACATGTATGACAAGAAATTCCAGCCTCTGAAGAAAGAAACTGATGAAGATACCAGAAGATGGAAAAATCTACAATGCTCATGGAATGGTAGGATTAACATAGGAAAAATGACCATCTGGCTCTCTGAGTGGTCTGTGGGCTACAGAACACAAGCTTCAGTGTCTGCTGGCCCAGGGGGGAGCCCTGAGTGTGGATCTAGGATAAATCTGACTCCTGATCACTCTGCAGGTCAACAGAGGGACCCAGATTCCAGGCAGGAGGCCCAGGTGACTTTGATTACATTCTTCAAAGGACGGTCAAACCTCTCATGCTAAGGCACAGTACCTGCTCTCTCTGGAGGAATGAACCAAGGCCCCAGAACCTGAATTGGCACAGGCATGGGAACATGCATGGAAACCCAGCAAAATGTCTGAAGCTAGCGCTTACTACTTGCAATCTCGTCGACTGAACCAAGGCTCCAGGGTCCCATGGTCTCTAATGTCCAGACAAGCATTCAATAATGGGTTGTATCTATACTCTCTTGGACTGAACCTTGGGCTCCATAACACCAGAATAAGCATCTGCTGGCCCAGTGAGGAGTCCAGGGTGTGGAGCAAAGCCTCAGGAGCTGAACCCAAGTCACCTCCTAATCCAGGGAAAGGTTTGATGCTCCCCACAGTGAGGGGTCGCAACCATAGACACTCACCAACAAATTGCTCTCAACAGCCAGTGAAGGACACCAGAAACTACCACCCAATGTCAGAAACAGCAATATGATTAAAGGCCAGTGTAAAAACACAAACAACAAAAGCAGAAATAATATGACATCTTCAGAACCCAGTTATCCCAAAGACATCAACTCTGGAAACTCAAACTCAAGTGAAGCACAGGAAAATGACCTCAAATCCTTCATAATGAAGATGATAATGGAAGAAATGAATAAAATCCATAAACAAATACAGGAAGATGCAGCTAAACAGACTGAAGACCTTAGATAGGACATGACAGAAGCCTATAGTGAGGAAATGAAGAAAACATTGGACAAAATTCAGGGAAATGCAAACAATCAGGAGAAGAAAATCGATAAAACATTCCAAGACCCAAAGATGAAAATGGAAATAGTGGTAAAAGCACAAACAGAAAAAAGCCAGGAATGAGAGGTCTTAGACAAGAAACAGGAAGTGAAGAGTTAAGTATTGCTAATAGAATTCAAGATACGGAGGAAAGAATCTCAGGTGTACAAGATACAATAGAAGAATTTGATGCATCCATGAATGAAAATGTTAAATTTGAAAAATTCCTGACACAAAACATGCAAGAAATCCAGGACATCATGAAAAGAAGAAAACTAAGGATTATAGGAGTTAAAGAAAGTGAAGACACTCAGCTCCAAAGCCCGAAAATATTTTCATTTTGAAATTTTTATTTATTTATTTATTTATTTATTTTATTTTATAGTCATTTAAAATATTTTTACATATACATTTGTATTATTATACATATATAAAATAAACTACATAGAGCAAGAAGAACCATAAAACAATCAGGAATTACATTAATGTTACTTTCATAGTGCTTTGACATTTGTATTTGGCTACATTGTAGAAAACTTTTTCCTATCTTCATGAGTCTAAAATTCTGAATGTAAATCAACATCTATCTCACCTTATCTCTGTCAACTTAAAAGATCTATCTAGACATAAAAATACCTTAACTCCTAAACAAGTAAGCTTAAATGTGACACTAACCTATTTGGCTTTCACTCAACTTTTCAACTTGGGTGAAAAGTTCTGTGGATGTTTGTTAATTCCATTTGATTCATGACCTCTGTTATCTTGATTATTTTCTATTCAGTTTCTGCCTTGAAGATATATCCATTGTTGAAAGTGAGGTGTTAAGGTCTTCCACTACTATTGTGTTGGGATTTTGAGTTATTTAAGCTTTAAAAGTGCTTCTTTTATGAATACAGGTGGCCTAGTATTAAGGATATAGATATTCAGGATTGTAATGTCCTCTTTGTGGATATTTCCTTTGATGACAATGAAGCATCATTCTCCATCCTTCTTGATCAATTTTAATTGAAAGTCTACTGTATCAGATATTAGAATGGCTACTCTTACTTGTTTCCTGGATATGTTTGCTTGTAAAATCTTTTTCCAGCCCTTTAATCTCAGGTAATATCTATCTTTGTGGCTGAGGTATGTTTCTTGTATGTAACAGAATGCTGGATCTTGTTTCTGCATTCATTTTGTTAGTCCATATCTTTTTACTGGTGAGTTGAGGACATTGCTGCTGAGAGAATTAGTGACCAATGGTTGTTGGGTCATTTTTATTGTGGAGTTGGCGGTGATTGTGTGCGGCTGTGTTTGTTTTGGTTTTGCTGCTGTGAGATTATTTATATACTGTGATTTGCTGACCATAGTTGGCCTCATTGTGTTGGGGTTTTACTTCTAATATCTTCCATATAGTTGGTTTGGTGTTTAGATATTGTTTAAATTTATTTTTGCTATGGCATATCTTGTTTTCTCCATCTATAGTGATTGGGAATTTTTCTGGCTATAGTAGTCTGGCTTGGCATCTGTGGTCTCTTTGTGTCTAGATTACCTCAGTCCAAGTCCTTCTCACTTTCATGGGCTATGTTGAGAAGTCAGGAGTAATTCTGAGGGGTATGCATTTATATGTTACTTGGATTTTTCCTTTGCTGCTTTTAATATCTTTCCTTTGTTCTACAGATTTAGTGTTTTTATTATTATGTGGCCAGAGGAATTTCTTTTCTAGTTTAGCCTATTTGTTGTTCTGTAGGCCTCTTCCATATTTAAAGGCACATCTTTAGGTTGGAGAAATTTTCTATGATTTTCTTGAAAACATTCTCTGGTCCTTGGAACCTGGTATCTTACTTTTAATGTATTCGTATAATCTTGAAATTTCATTTTTATGATCTCCTTGATTTCTTTGATTTTTTTACAATGTAAATCATTCTGTTTCAATATTTTCTTTGAAAGATGTATCAATTTCTTCTACTGCATCTTCAGTCCCTAAGACTCTCTCTTCCATCTCTTGAATTCTGTTAGTTAAACTTATATATTTAATTCCTGATTTCTTCTCTAATTTTTCCATTTGGAAGGTTTTCTTCATTTGTGTTTTTTAAATTTTTAAAAATTCTGTTTTCATGTCTTGAACAGCTTTATTAATTTCCTTCACCCATTTGACTGTGGTTTCCTGTTTTTCCTCGATGGCGTCTATTCATTTGTTTGTATTTTCCTATAATTCTTGGAAAGATCTATTCATTTCCTCTTTATAATTTTCAAATAACTATATAAGCATAGCTTTAAAGTAATTTCCCTGAGATTCAGCTGCATTAGAGTATCTGTTGTTGTGTGGGCTTTCTGGTGGAGCCATGTTATCCTGGATTTTGTTGTTTGTCTTCTTACCCTTTTGTTTAGGCATATGCTCAGGGGGTTGGGATTTCTAAGCTGAGTACCTTTGAAAGCAGCTGCTTCATTTACTGGATTGGCAGACACTGTATTCCTGGATATAGATCATCCAAACTTTCTTACCTATGATCTGGGTTTTAGTAGGGTTCCTCTGAGTCCTAGTTCTCCTCAGAAGAATCAGCCACAGTGTAGAACAGTGACTTGGAGGCCAAAATGCTGTGATGTTTCTACTGTGTTGATCCTTTGTGCTCCAATATTCAGAAGAGTGCAGAGTGTTTGGAGCTTGTGATTCCCAAACCAAGGGGAAGTCCAGCCACAGTGGGGATGGGTGTGGATGTTGGAGATTCTTCTTATCTACTGAAATTGTTCAGTCTGAGAAGTCCCTAAGACTTTATTTGGAACAGCAACCCACTCAGTCATGAATATTGTTGGCCCTGAAGACCTCTGTTCTACAGAGGGTTAGTACTTCCTCCAGTATTCAGAGGAGTATAGGGTGCTTGGGGTTTGAACCCCCCAACCTGGGGGATGAACATCCACAATGGAGGGGTGAATGTGGGAAGGATTCTTCTGAACCTTCCTAATTGTTCAGTCTGAGAAATCCCCAAGACTGTGTTTTGGAATAATAGCTTAACTCTCTTGGTGTGCTGTGCCATGCTGTGTTGCTATTGTACAGAAAATATTTTCAACAAATCATAGAAGAAAATTTCCTCAATTTAAAGAAATAGATGCATATAAACATACAAGAGACCTATAGAACACTAAGTAGAATAGATCAGAAAAGAAAATCCTCTCACTACATAATAATCAAAACACAAAATGTACAGAAGAAAGAAAAAATATTAAGAGCAACAAGGGGAAAAGGCAAAGTAACACACAATGGCAAACCTATCAGCATCACACCCAACTTCTCAGCAGAGACCATAAAAGCCAGAAGGGCCTGGGAAGAGGTTTTGCAAACCCTAAGAGACCAGAGATGCCACTCAGACTACTATACCCAGTGAAACTTTCAATAACCACAGATGGAGAAAATATATTCCATGACAAAAACAAATTCATACAATACCTATTTACAAATATAGCCCTACAGAAGTTACTGGATAGAAATCTGTAACCCAAAGTAGCTAACTACAACCAGGATAACACAGGAAATAGATAACTTCAATTTAACAAAACAAACAGACAAAACAAGAAAAGCGCTACCATAACCAACATAAAATCAAGGGACTTAACAGTCACTAGTCAATAATATCTCTCAAGATCAATCTTCTCAACTGTTCAATAAAAAGACACAGACTAACAGAATGGATGCATAAACAAGACCTAATTCAAGAAGCACATCTCAGCCACAATAATAGAAATTACCTCAGCGTAAAAGGATGGAAAAAGTCTTCCATGGAAACTGAAAGAAGACTCAAGCTGGGGTAGCAATTCTAATATCTAATAAAATAGACTTTCAACCAAAATTAAACAAAAGAGATGAAGAATAACACTTCATTTGCATTAAAGGAAAATTCAACAAAGATGACATCACAAATCCCAACATGTATGCCCCAATACAATGGCACCCACATTTGTATAAGAATCATCAATAACTCTTAAACCACACATGGATCCCCACACATTAATAGTGGGAGATTTCAACATCCCACTTTCACCAAAGCATAGGTCAATGAAACAGAAGCTAAACTGCGAAATAATGACAGTAACTGGTGTCATGAGTCAAATGGATCTAACTGATATCTACAGAATTTTTCACATGAGCACAAAAGATTATACTTCTCAGCACCTCCTGGAACCTTCTCCAAAATTTAAAATATAGTACCTCACAAAGCAAGCCTGAAAAATTACAAGAAGATTTAAATAATATTGTGTATTCTATCAGACCACCAAGGACAAAAACTGGACCTCAACAATAACAGAAATAACAAAAAACCTACACACACATGGAAACTGAACAACTCTCTACTCACTGATAACTGGGTCAGTGAAGAAATAAATAAAGAAATTAGATACTTCCTGAAATTTGATGAAAATAAAGGTACAACATACCCAAATTTATGGGACACATTGATAAGCTGTGCTAAGATGAAAGTTGATAGCACTATGTGCCTTCATAAAGAGATTGCAGACATCGCATATAAGCAACTTAATGGAACACCTGAACACTCTAGAAAAAAGAAATAGACACACCCAAGAGAAGTAGAAGGCTCAAAATATTCAAATTCAGGACTGAAATCAATACATTGGAAAGAAAGAGAACAATTCAACGAATCCACAAAACCAAGAGCTGGCCCTTTGAGAAAATAAACAAGTTAGACAAACCTTTAGCCAAACTAACTAAAAGACACTATCAAAATCAATGAAATCATAAAGGAAAAGGGAGAATAACAATAGAAATTGATGAAATAAAATGAATAATTAGTCTAACCACAGTTTCTTTATCCATTCTTCTACTGATGGACACTTAGGCTGTTTCCATGTTCTGGCTATTATGAATGAGGCTGCTATGAACATGGTTGAGCAAATGTTCTTATTGTGTGCTGGAGCATCTTCTGGATATATTCCAAGGAGTGGAATAGCTGGGTCTTGAGGAAGCCCTATTCCCAGTTTTCTGAGATAGGACCAGATAGATTTCCAAAGTGGCTGTAATAGTTTGCATTTCCACCAGCAATGAAGGAGTGTTCCTCTTTCTCCACATCCTTGCTAGCATGTGGTGTGGCTTGAATTTTTGATCTTATCCATTCTGATGGGTGTAAGACGGAATCTCAGAGTTGTTTTGAGTTACATTTCCCTGATGACTAAGGAGGTTGAGAATTTCTCTAAGTGTTTCTCAGCCATTTGATATTCCTCTGTTGAGAATTCTCTGTTTAGTTCCAAGCCCCATTTCTCAATTGGGTTATTTGGTTTGGTAGTGTTTAATTTCTTGAGTTCTTTATATATTTTGGATATTAGACCTTTGTCAGATGTAGGGTTGGTGAAGATCTTTTCCCAGTCTGTAGGCTGTCGCTTTGTTCTCTTGACAGTGTCTCCTGCCTTACAGAAGCTTCTCAGCCTCATGAGGTCCCATTTATTAATTGTTGACATTAAGCCTGGGCTGTTGGTGGTCTGTTCAGGAAATTGTCTCCTGTGCCAATGTGTTCTGGACTCTTCCCCACTTTTTCTTCTAAGTGACTTAGTGTCTCTGGTTTTATGTTGAGGTCTTTAATCCACTTGGATTTGAGTTTTGTGCAAGGTGACAAATATGGGTCCAGTTGCATTTTTTACACATAGACCTCCAGTTAGACCAGCACCATTTGTTGAAGATGCTATCCTTTTTCCATTGAATGGATTTGGCTTCATTGTCAAAAATCAAGTGACCATATATGTGTGTATTCATATCTGGGTCTTTGATTCGATTCCACTGATCAACCAGCCTGTTGCTGTGCCAGTGCCATGCTGTTTTAATTACTATTGCTTTATAGTACAGCTTGACATCAGGTATGGAGATTCCTTGAGAGGATCTTTTATTGTACAAGATTGTTTTAGCTATTCTGGGTTTTTTGTTTTTACATATGAAGTTCAGAATTTAACTTTCAATGTCTTAGAAAATTCTGGAGGTATTTTGATAGGGATTACATTGAATCTGTAGATTGCTTTTGGTAGGATGGCCATTTTTACTATGTTACTTCTCCCGATCCATGAGCAAGGATGTTAATTCCATATTCTCATGTCATCTTCAATCTCTTTCTTTAGAGTTTTGAGACTTTTTTCAAACAAGACCTTTACTTGATTAGTTAGAGTAACTGCTAAATATTTTATATTGATTGTAGCTAATGTGAAGAGTGTGGTTTCTTCCTCTGCAAATTGTCATTTGTGTATAGGAATCGTACAGACTTTTTTGAGTTAATTTTGTATCCAACCAATTTACTGAAGGTGTCTATCAACTGTAGGAGTTCTCTGGTGGAATTTTGAGGGTCACTTATGTACACTATCATATCATCTGCAAATAGGGATAATTTGACTTCTTCCTTTCCCATTTGGATACCTTTGATCTCCTTTTGTTGTTTTATTGTTCTGGCTAGAACTTCGAGTACTATATTGAAGAGATATGAAGAGAGTGAGCAGCCTTGCCTTGTTCCCGATTTTGGAAGAATTTCCTTGTGTATCTCACCATTTACTTTGGTTTGGCTTTTGGCTTGCTGTATATAGCGTTTATTATGTTGAGGAAAGTGCCTTGTATCCCCGATCTCTCTAAAACTTTAAACTTGAATGGGTGTTGGATTTTATCAAATGCTTTCTCTGCATCTAAGGAGATGACCATGTGGTTTTTTATTTTCAGTTTGTTTATATGTTGGATTACATTGATTGGATTTCCATATATTAAACCATCCCTGCATGCCTGGAATGAATCTACTTGGTCATGATGAATGATATCTTTGATGTGTTCTTGTATTTGTTTTGCAAGTATTTTATTTAGTATTTTTACATCGATGTTCATAAGAGAAATTGGTCTGAAATTCTCTTTCTTTGATGAGTCTTTGTGAGGTTTAGGTATCATTGTGACTATGGCCTTATAGAATGAATTTGGTAATGTTCCATCCATTTCTATCTTTCGGAGTAGAGTGAAGAGTATTGGTATTAGCTCGTCCTTGTAGGTCTGGTAGAATTCTACATTGAAACCATCTGGCTCTGGGCTTTTTTGGTTGAGAGACTATGAATGATTCCTTCTATTTTTGTAGGGGAAATAGGACTATTTAGCTTGTTTATCTGTTCTTCACTCAACATTAGCAAGTTAAATTGTCAAGAAAATTGTCCATTTCCCTTAGATTCTCAAATTTTGTGGCATATATGCCTTCAAAGTAGGATCTTATGATTCTTTGTATTTCTTCAGTGTCTGTTGTTATGTCTCCCTTTTCATTTCTGATTTTGCTGATTTCAATACTGTCTCTCTTCCTTTTAGTTAATTTGACTAACCGTCTGTCTATCTTGTTGATTTTCTCAAAGAACCAGCTCTTGGTTTTGTTGATTCTTTGGACTGTTTTCTTAGTTTCTAATTTGTTAATTTCAGCCCTGAGTTAGATTATTCCCAGATGTCTACTCCTTTTGGGTGTTTCTCCTTCTTTTATTTCTAGGGTTCCAGTTGTGCAGTTAAGATGCTTATGTAGGATGTTTCCAATTTCTTTTTAAAGGCAATTAGTGTTATGAATTTTCCTTTTAGCAGTGATTTCAATGTACCCCACACATTAGAGTATGTTGTTCCTTCATTTTCATTGAATTTCAGAAACTCCTTGATTACTTTCATTATTTCTTCCCTGACTCAGGTGTCATTTAACAGAGAGTTGTTTAGTTTCCACGTACGTGTAGGCTTTTTGTTATTTCAGTTGTTCTTGAATTGCAGCCTACGACCATGGTGATCTTATAGGATACATGGTATTATTTCAATCCTCTTATATCTGTTGAGGCCTGCTTTGTGACCTACGATGAGATCATTTTTGGAGATGGTTCCATGAGGTGCAGAGAAGAAGGTATATTCTTTCTTGTTTGGGTGAAAGTTTCTATAGATATCTGTTAGATTCATTTGACCCATAGCATTGGTTAATGATGTTATTTCTTGGCTTAGTTTCTGTTTCAAAGACTTATCCTTCAGTGAGTGTGGGGTGTTGAAGTCTCCCACTATTATTGTGTGGGGATCGATGAGTGGTTTAAGCTTTTTTAGCTGATCTTTTACAAATGTGGGTGCCCTGGTATTGGGAGCATAGATGTTCAGATTTGTGATGTCATCTTGGTTGACTTTGCCTTTGATGAGTATGAAGTGTCCTTTCGCATCTCTTTTGAATATTTTTGGTTGAAAGTCTATTTTGTTCGATATTAAAATGTCTACGCCTGCTTGCCTTTTTTGACCAATTGCTTGGAATATTTTTTCCAACGTTTTACCCTGTGGTTTTGCCTATCGTTATGGGTGAGTTTGTTTCTTGAATGCAGAAGAATGTTGGATCTTGTTTATGCACCCATTCAGTTAGTCTGTGTCTTTTTATTGGAGAATTGAGACCATTGAGGTTGAGCGTTTGTGTAGTTGTGTTTTTGCCATGGTATAGTTATCTATTTCCTGAGTAGTTTTGGTTGTAGCTTGACCCTTTGGGATGGAGTTTGCCTTCTACTACCTTCTGTAAAGCTAGATTTGTGGATAGGTACTGTTTGAATATGTTTTTGTCATGGAATATTTTTTCTCCATCACTTTTTATTGATAGTTTTGCTGGGTAAAGTAGTCTGGCCTAGCATCTGTGGTCTCTTAGGGTTTGCAGGATTTCTGTCCATGCCCTTCTGTCTTTCATGGTCTCAGCTTAGTAGTCGGGTGTAATTTGATAGGTTTGCCATTAAATGTTATTTGGTCCTTTTCCCTTGCAGCTTTTAATATTTTTTTTTTTATTCTCTGTGTTTTATGATTTGATTAGTATGTGACAGGCAGTGTTTCTTTTCTGGTCTATTTTATTTTGGTGTTCTGTAGGCCTCTTGCATGTTTATAGGCATCTCTTTCTTTAGATTGGTGAAATTTTCTTCTATGATTTTGTTGAGAATAGTTTCTGGGCCTTGGAGTCTGATCTTCTCTTTCTTTAATGACTATTATCCTCAGATTTCTTCTTTTCATGGTGTTCTTGATTTCTTAGATGTTTTGCGTCAGGAGTTTTCCAGATTTGACATTTTCTTTAATGGTTTCTTCAAGAGCTGTGTTTGTATCTTCTAGACCGGAGATTGGTTCCTCTATCTCTTGGATTCTGTTAGAAAAGCTCACCTCTGTGGTACTTGCCTTCTTCCCTGAGGTCTTACGTTCTCCTTTTTCTTCTGTGTGTTTATCATTGGATCCATTTTTCATCTTCAGATCTTGAACTGATTTTCTGATTTGTTTCATCTGATTGTTTGTATATTCCTGAGTTTCTTCCATTGCCTCTTTATAGGTCTTCAGAGCTTGAACCTTTTATTTATTTCTTTCATCTGGTTGTTTGCATTTCCCTGAAATTTTTCCAGTTCCACTCTATGTGCTTCTTTTATGTCTCTCATCTGTTTGGCTGGGTCTTCCTGCATGTGATTACGAATTTTCTTTGTTTCCTCCATTATCATCCTCATTAATAAGGATTTGAGGTAAATTTTTTGTATTTCTGTTGTGTTTGAGTTCTCCGGGTTGTTTTCTTTGGGATAGCTGGAAACTAGAGATGCCATTTTTTTTTTTTGCGTATGCTTTTACGTTGTCCTTTAGACATCTTTTTGTTGTTTAGCTTCCAGAGTTGGATGAAGGTAGTCTGACGATAGAATCACTTGTTTTCTCTTCATTTCCCTAGGCCTGAAGCTCTGATACTTCACTGGTGTGGATGGCAGAAGGCTAGCCCTGTCATTATGGACTCTCACAGCCAGTGATCCTCAGCTCCCCTGGACTGTGGGTCCTGCAATCGTTCTGGGTCTCTGAATGAGCATTGGGTCATGCCAAACTATCCACAGCCTTCTGGGTTCTTCCCAAGTCCACCCAGGGACACTGGGCCCAAACCACACGCTGAGCTCAGCTAGATTCTCAGGGCCTGAACTCTCTGCTGAGCTCAAGTAGGGACTCTGGGCCCAATCCGCACACTGAGCTCCTCTAGGCATTCTGGCCCCAAATGCACTCAGAGTCCAGCCAGAATTTTTGGGCTGGGATGGCACACCCAGCTCAGCTAGGGACTTTTGGCCCAAAGCATGTGCTATGGTCAGCTAGAGACTCAGAGCTTGAACCTTCCTCCAAGCTTAGCTAGGAATTCTGGATTCAAACTGCGCACTGTGTCCAACCAGAGTCTTAGAGCCAGGATTGTGCCAAAAGCTCAGCTAGAGTCTCTGGACCCAACTGTCTGCCAAGCACAGTTAGGGATTCTGTCCCCAAACTGCACGCGGAGCTCCGCCAGAGTCTCTGGGGCAGAATTTTGCATGGAGTTCAGCCAGGGACTCTGGACCCACCCTGCGCACTGAATTCAGCCCAGGGCTCCTGGCCTAAACTGCATGGCGTGTCCAGCCAGAGCCTGTGCACAAAGCTCAGCTAGAGCCTCTGAGCCCAACTTGCCCAGCAAGTCTCGCTAGGGACTCTGGGCCAAATCTGCGTGCTGATCTCAGTCTGAGTCAGAGCAGCAGAACTGCATGGTGAGCTGAGCTAGTATCTTGGGCAGAACTGCTCGCTGAGCTGAGCTAGTACCTCGGGTGGATCTGAGTGCTCCACCCAGCATGTGTCACAGCAGGGGAGCTGTGGCTGAGCTGAGCTAGTGCCTCAGGCAGAACTGCTTTCTGAGCTGAGCTAATATCTCCATGGCACTGTGTACTGAGCTGAACTTGGGACTCAGGGGCTGAACTGTCCACCAAGTCCAGTTTGGGTCTCAAGGCACCGCGCGACCCAAATCCTGCCCAGAGTCCCCTCTCACGCAGCAACTCCCACCGGCCACCACACCAATCGCCTCCACCAGAGGGCTCAGAGCTGCAAACCTCAGATGCTGCTGATGCTGCGGTTTGCCACTGCTGCTGCTGCTACTGCTGCTCCAATCTGAGAAAATATGTGCTCCTCCCGTCTGCAGGGGTATGCAGGTCCTCTGCACCCTGATCCCTTTGAACCGTAGTGCACTCCTGCTGCTGTGGTGTGGGGACCTTGGTGTTCCTGGTTCAGAAATCTGTGCAATTCCCTGAATTGTTTACTGGAGCTTCTAAACACGGTCCACACTACTCGCTGCCATCTTGGATCTCCCAACAATTTTCTTTCTGGATTCAACTTGTCAAAGTTCAACCAAGATGAGATAAACAAATTACATAGTCCTATTTCTCCTACATAGAAGCAGTAATAAAGTCTCCCAACCAAAAAAGGCCAGGTCCAGATCGTTTTACTGTAGAATTCTACCAGACCTGCAAAGCTAATACTGCTACTCTTGAAAATACACTACAGAATAGAGAAGACATTACCAAACTCCTTCTATGAGGCCAAAGCCACCTTGATACCTAAATATCACAAAGACCCAACAAACAAAGAGAATTTCAGACTTATTTCTCTTATAAACATTGATGTAAAAATACTCAATTTAATACTCGCAAACTGAATCCAAGAACAGATTAAAGATTTCATTCACCATGACCAAGTAGGCTTCTTCCTAGGCATGCAGGGATGTGTCAATATATGGAATCCATCAATGTAATACACCACATAAATAATCTGAAAAAAAACATGCTCTTGGAGATAACAAGGATTCAAGACATATACCTAAACATAATTAAGGCTATATACATCCAGCCACTAGCCAGCATCAAATTCTCTACCCATCTCTGAAATATAGTACTTCAAGTTCTAGCTAGAGCAATTAGACAGCCAAAAGAGATCAAGGGGTCCACATCAGAAAGGAGGACGTAAATTTATCCCTATTTGCAGAGGATATGATAGTGTACATAAGTGACTCCCAAAATTCCACCAGAGATCTCATTATGAAATCTTGCCAAAGTTATTTTCCTTTCCCAAAATCGAGGTGATGAGCAACATTCCTTACTCCAGATCAGGCATTTTTTCATCGTCACTGTCCTGTGAATCTTCATTTGTTACATCTACTTCTTATAAGTCTGCATCCTCAAATAGGCTTTGAACTTACTCAATCCTACTTTATTTGAGGTTCTTTCATGCTTATACCTCCCTCCCACCACATAATAAACAAAACACAAAATCTAAAGAACAAAGAAATGATATGAAAAGCAGCAGGGGAATAAGTCCAAGTAACATATAAAGGAAGACCCATCAGAATTAAACCTGACTTCTCAACAGAGACAATTGAAGCCAGAAGGGTTTGAGCAATGTCATGGAGACACTAAGAGATCACAGATGCCAACGAGACTAGTACATCTTTTAATAATCATATATGGAAGAAACAAGATATTACATGATAAAAACAAATTTAAACAGCATCTATGCACCAGCCCAGGTCTACAGAAAGCATTAGAAGAAAACCCCCAACACAATGAGGTCATCTACATCCAAGGAAACACAGTATATAGATAATCTAACAGTAGCAAAACCAAAACATCCATGGCCACACACAATCAGGACCTACTTCATAATAAAAGGATCCATCAATCATTGGTCACTAATTCAATCAACATCAATGGCTTCAACTCCCCATTAAAAGACACAGACTAAAAGATTAACAGAATTTCTTTGGAAACAAGATTCAACAGTCTATTGCATTTATGAAACACTCCTCAATAACAAAGATAGACATTACCTGAGAGGAAAAGACCAGAAAAAGATTTTCTAAGAAAAAAGACACAAGAACAATCTGGAGGAACCATTCTAATATCTAATAAAATAGACTTTCACCTAAAATTAATCAAGATAAATGGGGAAGGATACTTCATTTTCATCAGAGAAAAAATCCACCAAGAGGACATCACACTCCTGAATATCTATGCAACCAATTAAAAGGGCATCCCCATTCATAAAAGAAACACTTTTAAAGCTTAAAATACACATCGATTCCAACACACTAATAGTGGGAGACCTCAACACCCAACTCTCACAAATGGACAGATCACTGAGGCAGAAACTAAATAGAGAAATAATGAACCTAATAGAAGCCATGAATCAAATGAATCTAATAGACATACACAGAACTTTTCACCCAAACACAAAAGAATACAAATTCTTCTCAGCACCACATGGAACCTTCTACAAAATGAACCATATAATCAGTCACAAAGCAAACCTCAACAATTACAAAAATTAACATAATATCCCTCATCTTATCAGACCACCATGATCTAAAGCTGAATATCAACTAAAATAGAATTAACAAAAAGCCTACAAACACATGAAACTGAACAATGTTCTACTAAATGACACCTGGGTCAGAGCTGAGATAAAGAAAGAAATCAAAGACTTGATAGAATTCAATGAAAATGAAGACACAACATATGCAAACCTTCAGGACACAAGGAAAGCAGTGCTAAGTGGAAAGTTCATAGCACTAAGTGTCTTCATAAAGAAACAGGAGACATTTTATACAAGCAACTTAATGGGACACCTGAAAACCCTAGAAAAAAGAAGAGACACACCCAAGAGGAGTAAACAGCTGGAAATAATCAAATTCAGGACTGAAATCAATAAATTAGGAACAAACTAAATAAAAAATTAACAAAAAACCAAGAGCTGGTTCTTTGAGACAATCAACAAGATAGACCAACCCAGCCAAACTAACTAAAAGACAAAGGGAAAGTATCCAAATCAACAAAACCAGAAATTAAAAGGGAGACATAACTACAAATACTGAGGGAATACCAAGAATCATTAGCTCTTACTTCATAAGCCTATATGCCACACAATTTGCAAATCTAAATGATATGAATGATTTTCTTGATAAATTCCACATAACAAAGTTGAATCAAGATCAGGCAAGTTAAATATAAAAATAACTCACAACAATTAATGCACAATAAAAAAGGAGCCGTGTCCATGGTGGAGACATGGAAAAAGAAACAGTGAGCATAATCTAGGGAGCAGGGAATTGTCCATCCTGCCTTCTTCCTCCCTCTTTCCTCACTTATTTCCTCTTTCTTCTCTTCTCTACCTTCCCTTCCTTCCTCGGTCCCTCTCTCTTTCTTTCCTTCTTCCCTACCTGCCTCCCTCTGCCCCTTTATTTCCTCTTCCTCTTCTCTTCCTACTCTCCTCATTCCCATGCTTTGTTTTCTCTCTTTTCTTCTCATAACTCTTATAATACTTTTAATTTTTTATTTATTAAGGTATTATGACATTTCCCCACTTAAAATTTGCTAGGAAATGCATTCTTTTGGCTAGTTAAACCTTGAAAGTTTAAAAGTGTCAGAGAATGTGAAGGCATATTCCCTTCTTTATCTATCTGTTTATTAATTTTATTATCTTAAAATTTATATTTACTTACCAGGAAAGTGGGTCAGAGGAGAGGTCATACTATTGGGACTTTACGCGAGAGTAACATGGAAGAAGGGGGAAATAGTAGGACCCACAGGGTCCTGGAAATCTACAAGAAGAACTTTATGACAGGCAGATCTGGGACCTGGGGTCCTCCTCAAACTAAGGCACCAGCCATAGAGAATATAGGCAGTAAACTTCGAACCCCTACCAAGACCTAGCCGACGAACATGATATTCTCCACCGTTGAGTGGAGAGTGAGATCTGACTCTCACATGAACTCTGGTGCCCCTTTTCTGACCACGTCCCCTGGATGGGGAGGCCTGACAGCACTCAGAGGAGGGATAGCAAGTTACTAAGAAGAGACTTGATATTCTAAGAGCATATATATGGGGAGGAGGTCTCCCTCAATCACAGACATAGGGGAGAGGAGAAGGGGGGAAGTGGGAGGGAGGGAAGAATGGAAGGAAACAGGGGAAGGGCTAACAATTGAGATGTAATATGAATAAATTAATAAAAAAGAATAAAAAAATTTTATCTGAGGAAGACCCAGTTTTCTAAATTACCTTTTCATCACCATGACAAGTTACAAAATATCTGTCTTTTAGTAATCTTGGATTACTAAATCTTGGATTATTAAAGAACTGTATAAGGCAGTATTTTACATGTATTTGGACATATCTCCTTTACATGGTTCTTTTCTTTGTTTTGACCTCTTATATTCCCTGCAGCATTATTTCTGCTCAATGTGAAGAACTTACTCTTGGTGGTTTTACTTAAAGACAATAGGCTGACAGGATGTATCTGTGGCAAAAGGGTTTGACACATATGTGTGAGGAACTGTTTCACATTGCAGGGTCCCATATATAACCAGATTCAGGTGCACATGATTGTAGTTGGAGTAAACCTGTGGCAAAATGAGACACAGAGACAAGAGAGTCCACAGAAGATCCTGGCCTAGAAAGTATGTCATGAGTAGTGGTGAACAACAAGTGACCCTGTCTCAAATACAGTGGATGAAAACATACACAGCCAAAGTTGTCCTCTGATCTCCACCCATGTACAATGGCAAAAGATGTTGCCTTTAAACATGAACATTCACAAACAAAAGAACACACAGATACATCATACACACTGAAAGAAAGATCTGAAAAATAAGCAAGTATGCCAAAAATTATGCTACTTTTCTTCATTGAACCATTTTCTCTTGAATAATATTTCCATTGGTTGTTTACAATTAAGAGGGATCAATTTGTTCTTGAAATAATCTAGATTCTTTACATGCTACATCCATAAGACACACTCCCAAATCACACCTCACACCTCAAAAAGACTAGAGGATAAACATTCAATAGAATAGGATTCAAGTAAAAGCCAGGCAGTGGTACCTCATGCGAGTAATTCCAGTAATTTAGAGCCAGAGACAGGAGGCTCTCTGTGAGTTCAAGGCCAGCCTCATCTACTGAGCTCCAGAACAGCAAGAATATATAGAAAATACATTGAAAAGACCAAAAAAAAGCATCTAGAATAGGCTGTGAGGCTCCTTTAAGAGACACATGCTGTTCTATTAAATTTTCTGCTGACACCAAGTCCCAGTGGGTGAAGCAGGAGCAGGTGCCCTTTGAGCATCTGCACACACTCTGCTGAGCTGATTTGCATATTGAGTCATTATATAACAGTCCAGGCTCCTTTGAGAGCAGCTACCAGAAGCCTAAGAAGCATCCTCTCTTCCAGCTCTCAGAGATGGAGTCAAACACACTCCTGCTATGCATGGTGCTGATTGGGGTTCCAGGTGAGAAGGTACAGAGAAGTGTTGGGAGCATCTTCTGTGGCCATGACAGTTTTTCATGCATCTGGGATCTTAGTCATTATAATTAATGCATTTGAAATTGATTCTGTTTCCCATTCACTTTGATTTTCTATATTCTCAGAGTGGTGTCCACAACTATTCTTAAAATTTGTAAAGGAAAAAGTCCTCTGCTGGGAAGGTTTTTATACATATATGACTCTGCTCTGTGTGTTTGCCATTCCAGGTACCATTGGCAACATTGTGCTGATCCAGTCAGCTCCAGCTTCTTTGGCTGTGTCTCTAGGGCAGAGGGCAACAATTTCTTGCAGGGCCAGTGAAAATGTCAGCATTTTATCTTATAATGTCATGCACTGGTACCAACAGAAGCCAGGACAGCATCTGAAGCTCCTCATCTATGGAGCATCCAACCTAACATCTGGGGTCCCTGCCAGGTTCAGTGTCAGTGAGTCTGGGACAGATATCTATTGTTTTAAGAATTACATATATTATCTGTAGGCTTGGCTAGCAATCAATCCAGACACTGACACTTGCTATATTTTAAAATACCCTTAGTTAATTTGGGGCAGGGCAATTATCAATCCTCTAAACTACTTTTCCTAGTAGGGCCTCAGGCATGGGATCCCTGCCTCAATCCCATGTCATCTGCTTTCAATAACTTCCATCAAGCTACCTCTCATCTATAATCCCATATACTTGCTCATGTTCTTCATCTGGGCTGGATTTTCCATCCACGCCGGCCATGTGCTTCTTCTCCATCTAACCCATGGCAGCGTTCCTCTCTTCCCTTCAGGTCTCTCTCCTTTTTCTTCATGGTGGTCTCTTTTTCTTCTTCCTAGCATTCCTCTCTCTAAGCCCCAACTATCTCCTTTGCCCTGCCCAGGTGGGATGGCTTTTTTATTAAGCAAAAGTTAAATCAGAGACAGCAAGTAGTATTTAACATCAAAAAACATCAGAGCATCCCCCAACAGACTTCACACTCACTATCCATCTTATGGAGGCTGATGATTCTACAACTAATTACTGTCAGCAGAGTTGTAAAGATCTTCCCACTGTGCTCCATGGTTAAACAAAAACCTTTTGGACAGCTTCTCACCGAGGCCTAGTTTCTCAGTTCTCTTACTCTCTAACATCTAATCTACAGATCGCTAAGCTTGTTTGGGAAAATATCTTAAATGATGAAACAAGCTTTTATAAAGTGACATGATTGTGTGACCCCATCCTACATGATTTATAATTTTATGATTTCTCTATATAATATTAATATTTATGCTTGTTTATTAATTTTTCTTTATTCATTTAAATTTTTATTAACACTTTTATCTTTGGGAGATATTTTCTTCTATCTTCCTGACCACATATCTGCGTATTCCTGTCCACCCTCAGCATTCCTCCTTTCCCAATCCTATCATGCAGAATTTTCTTTTTTTAATTCTGAAAATACAAAAATATAATAAAAAACAAATTACATTACTTAGGCAAAGACATGTTCTCTCTCTCTCTCTCTCTCTCTCTCTCTCTCTCTCTCTCTCTCTCTCTCTGTGTGTGTGTGTGTGTGTGTAAGGACAACCTGTAGAAGTTAGTTCTTTCCACAATCTGTGTTCTGGGAATCAAACTTGGGTCATCACTTTTTATTGTTAGCACCTTTCCAGGTACGAGCTGGACAATCCTTCCAGTCCTATCTACAATTTCTTTCCATTTAATTTTTATTTAATTTTTCTCTTTTAATCAATTAATTAATTTTTTAATTAATTAATTAATTAATTTATTCATATTACATCTCAATTGTTAGCCCATCCCTTGTATCCTCCCTTTCTTTCCTCCCTCCCGTTTCCCCCTCTACTCCCTTCCCCTATGTCTGTGACTGAGGGGGACCTCCTCCCCCTGTATATGCTCCTAGGGTATCAAGTCTCTTCTTGGTGACTTATTATCTTTCCTCTGAGTGCCACCAGGCCTCCCCATCCAAGGGACATGGTCCGATATGGGGCACCAGAGTTTGTGTGAAAGTCAGATCCCCTTCTCCACTTAACGGTGGAGAATGTGCTGTCCATCGGCTAGACTGTGTAGGGGTTCGAAGTTTACTGCTATATTTTCTTTGGCTGGTGCCATAGTTTGAGGAGGACTAGAGGGCCCAGACCCATCTGTATTTTTCCAGGACCCACTGGATCCTTCTATTTCCTCATTCTTCCAGGCTTCTCACCCCTAAAGTCTCAATAGGATTTTCTCCCCTCTGACCCACTTTCTTGGTAGGTAAAGTTTATCATGGGCGCGTACCCCTTGGCCTAGTGTCTCGATATAAGTGAGTATATACCATTTGAATCTTTTTGCTTCTGGGTGAACTCACTCATTATGATAATTTCTAGTTCAATCCATTTGTCCACAAATTTCGGAAATTCCTTGTTTTTAATAGCTGAGTAGTATTCCATAGTGTAAATATACCACAGTTTCTTTATCCATTCTTCTACTGAGGGACACGTAGGTTGTTTCCATGTTCTGGCTATTATGAATAAGGCAGCTATGAACATGGTTGAGCATATGTCCCTGTTGCGTGGTAGTGCATCTTCTGGGTATATTCCAAGGAGTGGAATAGCTGGGTCTTGAGGAAGCCCTATTCCAATTTTTCTGAGAAAGCGCCAGATAGATTTCCAAAGTGGTTGTACTAGTTTGCATTCCCACCAGCAATGAAGGAGTGTTCCTCTCTCTCCACATCCTCTCCAGCATGTGCTGTCAGTTGAATTATTGATCTTAGCCATTCTGATGGGTGTAAGATGGAATCTCAGTGTCATTTTGATTTGCATTTCTCTGATGACTAAGGAGGTCGAGCATTTCTTTAAGTGTTTCTCCACCATTTGATATTCCTCTGTTGAGAATTCTCTGTTTAGTTCTGAGTCCCATTTCTCTATTGGATTATTTGGTTTGGTAGTGTTTAATTTCTTGAGTTCTTTATATATTTTGGATATTAGACCTTTGTCAGATGAAGGGTTGGTGAAGATCTTTTCCCAGTCTGTAGGCTGTTGCTTTGTTCTCTTGACAGTGTCTCCTGCCTTACAGAAGCTTCTCAGCCTCATGAGGTCCCATTTATTAATTGTTGATGCTAAGGCCTGGGCTGTTGATGTTCTATTCAGGAAGTTGTCTCCTGTACCTATGTGTTCCAGACTCTTCCCCACTTTTTCCTCTAATTGGGTTAATGTCTCTAGTTTTAGGTTGAGGTCTTTAATCCACTTGGACTTGATTTTTGTGCATGGTGACAAATAGGGGTCTAATTGCATTTTTCTACATGTAAACATCCAGTTAGACCAGCACCATTTGTTGAAGATGCTGTCGTTTTTCCATTGAATGGATTTGGCTTCTTTGTCAAAAATCAAGTGACCAAATGTGTGCGGATTCATCTCTGGGTCTTCAGTTCGATTCCATTGATCCACTAGCCTATTGCTGTGCCAGTACCATGCTGTTTTAATTACTGTTGCTCTATAGTACAGCTTGAGATCAGGTATGGAGATTCCTCCAGAGGATTTTTTATTGTATAGGATTGTTTTTGCTATTCTGGGCTTTTTGTTTCTCCATATGAAGTTGAGAATTGTTCTTTCAATATCTTCAAAATATTTTGTAGGTATTCTGATAGGGATTGCATTGAATCTGTAAATTGCTTTTGGTAAAATGGCCATTTTTACTATGTTAATTCTCCCGATCCACGAACAAGGTAGATCCCACCATCTTCTGATGTCATTTTCAATCTCTTTCTTCAGAGATTTAAAGTTTTTTTCAAATAAGTCCTTCACTTGCTTGGTTAGGGTTATTCCTAGGTATTTTATATTGCTTTTGGCTATCGTGAAGGGAGTAGTTTTCCTAATTTCTTCCTCTGCCTGTTTGTCATTTGTATATAGGAAAGCTACTGACTTTTTTGAGTTTATTTTGTATCCTGCCAATTTGCTGAAGGTGTTTATCAGCTGTAAGAGTTCTCTGGTGTAATTTTGGGGGTCACTTATATACACTATCATATCATCTGCAAATAGGGATAATTTGACTTCTTCCTTTCCCATTTGGATACCCTTGATCTCCTTTTGATGTCTTATTGCTCTGGCTAGAACTTCAAGAACTATATTGAAGAGGTATGGGGAAAGTGGGCAGCCTTGTCTGGTCCCCGATTTTAGAGGGATTTCCTTGAGTATCTCTCCATTTAATTTAATGTTGGCTATTGGTTTGCTGTATATAGCCTTTATGATGTTTAGAAAAGTGCCTTGTATTCCTGATCTTTCCAGAACTTTAAACATAAATGGGTGTTGGATTTTGTCAAATGCTTATTCTGCATCTAAAGAGATGATCATGTGGTTTTTCTCTTTCAGTTTGTTTATATGGTGGATTACATTGATGAATTTTCGTATGTTAAACCATCCCTGCATGCCTGGAATGAATTCTACCTGATCATGGTGAATGATGTCTTTGATGAGCTGTTGTATTCGCTTTGCAAGTATTTTGTTAGGTATTTTTGCATCAATGTTCATAAGAGAAATTGGTCTGAAATTCTCTTTTTTTGTTGCTTCTTTGTGGGGTTTGGGTATCAATGTGACTGTGGCCTCATAGAATGAATTTGGTAATATTCCATCCATTTCTATCTTTCGGAATAGCTTGAATAGTATTGGTATTAGCTCCTCTTTGAAGGACTGGTAGAATTCTGCGCTGAAACCATCTGGCCCTGGGCTTTTTTTGGTTGGGAGACTATCAATGATTGCTTCTATTTCTATAGGAGAAATAGGGCTATTTAATTTGTTTATCTGGTCTTGATTCAATTTTGGCAAATGGAATCGGTCGAGAAAATTGTCCATTTCCCTTAGATTTTCATATTTTGTGGCACAAATGCCTTTAAAGTAGGTTCTTATGATTCTTTGTATTTCTTCGGTGTCTGTTGTTATGTCTCCCTTTTCATTTCTGATTTTGTTAATTTGGATAGTGTTTCTCTGTCTTTTAGTTAGATTGGCTAATGGTTTGTCTATCTTGTTAATTTTCTCAAAGAACCAGCTCTTGGTTTTGTTGATTCTTTGGATTGTTCTCTTTGTTTCTAATTTATTGATTTCAGCCTTGAGTTTGATTATTTCTAGGCGTCTACTCCTCTTGGGTGTTTCTGCTTCTTTTTTTTCTAAAGCTTCCAGATGTGTTGTTAGGTTGTTTATGTGGGATGTTTCCATTTTCTTTTTAAAGGCGCTTAGTGCTATGAATTTTCCTCTTAGCACTGCTTTCAATGTGTCCCACAAATTTGGATATGTTGTTCCATCATTTTCATTGAATTTCAGGAAGTCTTTTATTTCTCCCCTTATTTCTTCCATGACCCATGTGTCATTAAGGAGAAAGTTGTTTAGTTTCCATGTGTTAGTACGCCTTTTGTTATTTCTGTTGTTGTTGTTGAAGTCCAGCCTTAGACCATGGTGATCTGATAAGATACAAGGTATTATTTCAATCCTCTTGTATCTGTTGAGGTTTGCTTCGTGACCCACTATATGATCAATTTTGGAGAACGTTCCATGGGGTGCTGAGAAAAAGGTATACTCCTTTGTATTTGGGTGGAAAGTTCTGTAGATATCTGTTAGATCCATATGATTCATGGCATTGGTTAATGATGTTATTTCCCAGCTTAGTTTTTGATTCAAGGACCTATCCTTGAGTGAAAGTGGGGTGTTGAAGTCTCCCACTATCAATGTGTGGGTATCAATGAGTGGTTCAAACTTTGTTAATAACTCTTTTACAAATGTTGGAGCCCTTGTATTAGGAGCATAGATGTTCAAAATCATGATGTTTTCTTGATTGACTTTACCTTTGATGAGAACGAAGTGTCCGTCCTCATCCCTTTTGATCAATTTTGGTTGAAAGTCTATTTTATTAGATATTAGAATGGCTACCCCAGCTTGTTTCTTGTGACCATTTGCTTGGTATATTTTTCCCCAACCTTTCACTCTGAGACAATGTCTGTCCTTGTGGTTGAGATGTGTTTCTTGAATGCAGAAGAATGTTGGGTCATGTTTATGCATCCAGTCAGTTAGTCTGTGTCTTTTTATTGGAGAATTGAGACCATTGACGTTGAGAGATATTAATGTCCAGTGATTGCTAAGTCCCTTCATTTTTGGTATTTGTAACAGTCGAGATTTTGTGAGGTTGTGATTTTGCGATGGTATAGTTACCTATTTCCTATGTAGTTTTGGTTGTAGTTTGATTCTTTGGGGTGGAGTTTTCCTTGTAGTAACTTCTGTAAAGCTGGATTTGTGGCTAGGTACTGTTTGAATTTGTTTTTGTCATGGAATATCTTGTTTTCTCCGTCAATGGTTATTGATAATTTCGCTGGGTAAAGTATTCTTGCCTGGTATCTGTGTTCTCTTAGGGTTTGCAGAACCTCTGTCTAGGCCCTTCTGGCTTTCATGGTCTCTTCTGAGAAGTCAGGAGTAATTCTGATAGGTTTGCCTTCATATGTTACTCGGCCTTTTTCTCTTGCTGCTTTTAATATTTTTTCTTTATTCTGTATATTTTGTGTTGTTATTATTATGTGGCGGGAAGATTTTCCTTTCAGGTCTATTCTATTTGGTGTTCTGTAGGCCTCTTGTATGCTCGTATGCATCTCCTTCTTCAAATTGGGGAAATTTTCTTCTATTATTCGATTAAAGATATTCTCTGGGGTGTGGAGTCGGTTGCCTTCTCTTTCCTCTATCCCTATTATTCTCAAGTTTCGTCTTTTCATGTTGTCTTTTATTTCGCGGATGCTCTGTGTCAGGAAATTTTCAGATTTAGCATTGTCCTGGACGGATGTTTCCAGTTCTGCGATTGTATCTTCAAGTCCCGATATCCGTTCTTCCATTTCTTGCAATCTGTTAGATAAGGCCACCTCTGAGATGCTTGCTTTCTTTTCTGAAGCTTCTCGATCACGTTTTTCTTCCGTGTGTTCTTTTATGATAGCTTCCATTTTTATCTTCAGGTCTTGAACTGTTTTAATGATTTCCTTCATCTGGATATTTGTATTTTTCTGATATTCTTCAAATGCCTCTTTATATGACTCTTTTAAGTCTTCAGCCCTCTTGTTTGCCTCCTCCTGCATTTTATTTGTTTCTTCCATTATCATCTTACTTACTAAGGACTTGAGGTAGTTTTCTTGTATATCAATTGTTGTTGGGTTCTCCATGTTGTTTTCATTGGTATTGCTGGGATCTGGTGATGCCATCCTGTTTTGGTTTTTGTTAGCGTTCTTTCGTTGTCCCCTTGTCATTTTGGTGACTCTGATGTTGGGAGGTAGTTTGTAGTGACCTTCCCTGTTTGGGAGTGGATAGTTGGTGTCTGATTATAGGTAGGGTGCCCTTACCTGTGGGGATCAGGGAATATTTCCCTGGACCAGGCAGGTGATTCAGGTTCTACTCCTGGAGATTTTTCTCAACACCTTAGGCACCAGGCTGAGTCATGCAAAGTAGGTTTCTGTTTGGGCCTTTTCACCTTATTGCAGCACACAAGCTCTCTGGTTATGTAGGTTGATCCCAGCTGCCTGTCTTTCCTGTTACTTTGTAGCCAAGACCACAGGTGTATCAGATCTTCTGGGTTGTAGCTGTCTTTTAGCTCTGCCTCTATACTCTTTAGGAGCTTCCAGCCTCTCCCATGAATTTGGGAGTTCTTGCTGGGTCTGCAGGAGCTGACCCAGCTAGGATCTGCCTGTTGGAAATTATAGGATCAGTGCCTGGTGGGCCTGAGACAGTATGGTTTCAGGCCACTGGCAATATCCAATGAGGCAGCAGTTTCCACGCCCCTATATGCCAGGACACTCCCAGGTCACTTTAGGTCAGCAGATAGACCCTGCAAGTTGACCCACGGCTCCCTATATTATGGGAGGTCCTGTCGCGGGCTGCAAGAATGGACCCAGCTAAGTTCTGTTGTTTAGGGAGTGCCTGGGGGTTAGTGCTGGCAGCTGGCGACAATGGCGATTCAAGCTGCTGGCGGGAGTCCCCTGTATCTTCTCTTTCAGCCAGTGAAAGCCCGGATGCTCCCAAGTCACTTTAGGTCAGCAGATAGACCCTGCAAGTCGACCCCAGGCTCCCTATATTATGGGAGGTCCTGTCGCGGGCCCGCAAGAATGGACCCAGCTAGGTTCTGTTGTTTAGGGAGTGCCGGGTCAGTGCCGGCAGCCCTGGTGGGCAGCTGGCGACAATGGCGATTCAGGCCGCTGGCGGGAGTCCCCTGTATCTTCTAGCCCGAATGCTCCCGGGCTAGGCAAGTGACCTCCGCAGTTTGGCGTGGTGTGGATGGAGAGGTTCAATGGTGTTTTCACCCTATTTGCTGAGACTCCTCAGGCTGGGGGCTCTGGAGAATCCCCTCCCCAAATGGCGAGTTTGGGTTTTATGTGTCCACTGTAGCTTAGTTGTGGATTCTGTTTCAGGGTTTGGGGAGTGCGTTTAGCTCCTCCGGACTGTTGCTTGTCCCGGGGTTAGACTCCCTGGTGGTCTGTGGCGTTTGGGGCCCCACTCACCTACAGTTCTCAAAATCCAGCAGTCTGTGGCTCCATTCACGTCCCTGGTCTCCTCGGAGTAGATCAGCTATGGTGCCTACTGGTCGACGCCATCTTGGACCGCCCAATTAATTAATTTTTAAAATTTATTCCTATTACATCTCAAGGGTTATCCCATCCTTTGTATCCTCCTATTCCTCCCTCTCTCCCTCCCTCCATCCCTCCTTCCCTCCTTCCCATTTTCCCCTTACTCCCCTCCCCTATGACTGTGACTGAGGGGGACTTCCTTCCCCTGTATATGCTCATAGGGTATCAAGCCTCTTCTTGGTAGCCTGCAATCCTTCCTCTGAGTTCCACTAGGTCTCTACATCCAGGGGACATGGTCAAATATGGGGCACCAGAGTTCGTGTGAAAGTCAGACCCCATTCTCCACTCAACTGTAGGGAATGTCCTGTCTATTGGCTAGATCTGGATAGAGGTTTGAAGTTTCCTGCACATATTGTCCTTGGCTGGTGCCATAGGTTGAGTAGGACTCCTGAGCCCAGATAAACCCATCATAATGTTCTTCTTGTAGGTTTCTAGGATTAGTTCCATCCATTTGTCCACAAATTGAGAATTCCTTGTATTTAATAGCTGAGTAGTATTCCATAGTGTACATGTCCCACAGTTTCTTTATCCATTCTTCTACTGAGGGACACGTAGGCTGTTTCCATGTTCTGGCTATTATGAATAAGGCCACTATGAACATGGTTGAATATATGTCCTTATGTGCTGGTGCAACTTCTGGGTATATTCCAAGGAGTGTAATAGCTGGGTCTTGAGGAAGCCCTATTCCTAGTTTTCAGAGATTGCACCACGTAGATTTCCAAAGTGGTTGTACTAGTTTGCATTCCCACCAGCAATGAAGCAGTGTTCTCTCTCCACATCCTTGCCAGCATGTGGTGTCACTTGAATTTTTGATCTTAGCCATTCTGATGGGTGTAAGATGGAATCTCAGAGTTGTTTTAATTTGCATTTACCTGATGACTAAGGAGGTTGAGCATTTCTTTAAGTGTTTCTCAGCCATTTGATATTCCTCTGTTGAGAATTCTCTGTTTAGTTCTGAGCCCCATTTCTCTATTGGGTTATTTGGTTTGGTGGTGTTTAATTTGTTGAATTCCATATATATTTTGGATATTAGACCTTTGTCAGATGTAGGGTTGGTGAAGATCTTTTCCCAGTGTGTAGGCTATTGCTTTTTTCTCTTGACAGTGTCTCCTGCCTTACAGAAGCTTCTCATCCTCATGAGGTCCCATTTATTAATTGTTGACCTTAAGGCCTGGGCTGTTTTTGTTCTGTTCAGGAATTTGTCTCCTGTGCCAATGTATTCCAGGCTCTTACCCACTTTTTCTTCTATCCGATTTAGTTTCCCTGGTTTTATATTGAGGTCTGTGATCCACTTGGACTTGAGTTTTGTGCATGGTGACAAATGTGGGTCTAATTACATTTTTTTACACATAGACATGATGTTAGACCAGCACCATTTGTTGAAAATTCTATTATTTTTCCGTTGAATAGATTTTGCTCCTTTGTCAAAAAATCAAGCGACCATATATGTCTGGATTCATATCTGGGGCTTTGATTTGATTCCACTTATCAACCAGCCTATTGCTGTGCCAGTACCATGCTGTTTTAATTACTGTTGCTTTATAGTACAGCTTGAAATCAGGTATGGTGATTCTTCTGTAGGATCTTTTATTGTACAAGATTATGTTAGCTATCCTGTTTTTTTATATAAAGTTGAGAATTGAACTTTCAATGTCTTTAAAACTTGTTTAGGTATTTTGATAAGGATTGCATTAATCTGTAATTTGCTTTTGGTAAGATGGCCATTTTTACTATGTTAATTCTCTCATTCTACGATCAAGGAGTATCATTCATCTTCTCATGTCATCTTAAATCTCCTTCTTTAGAGTTTTGAATTTTTTTTCTAACAAGTACTTCACTTGCTTAGTTAGAAAAACTCCTCAATATTTTATATTGCTTGTGGCTAATGTGAAGGGTGTAGTTTTTCTAATTTCTTCCTCTGCCTGTTTGTCATTTGTATATAGGAAGGCTACTAAATTTTGTGAGCTAATTTTATATCCAATCAATTTTCTGAAGGTGTTTATCATCTGTAGTAGTTCTCTGGTGAAAATTTGGGAGTCACTTATGTACACTATCATATTATCTCCAAATAGGGATAATTTGACTTCTTCCTTTCCCATTTGGATCTCCTTTTGTTGTCTTAGTGCTCTGGCTAGAACTTCTACTATTATATTGAAGAGATACAGAGAAAGTGGGCAGCTTTGACTTGTTCCCGATTTTAGAGGAATTTCCTTGAGTATCTCTCCACTTAATTTGATTTTGACTATTGGCTTGCTATATATAGCCTTTATTATGTTGAGATATGTACCCTGTATCCCTGATCTCTCCAAGACTTTAAACATGAATGTGTGATGGGTTTTGTCAAATACTTTTTCTGCATCATGTGGTTTTTTTCTTTCAGTTTGTTTATATGGTAGATTACATTGATGGATTTCCATATGTTAAACCATCCCTGCATGGCTGGAATGAAGCCTACCTGGTCATGGTGAATGATATCTTTGATGTGTTATTGTATTTGTTTTGTGAGTACTTTATTGAGTATTTTTGCATTATGTTCATAAAAGAAATTGGTCTGAAATTCTCTTTGTTTGTTGGGTCTTTGTGAGGTTTAGGTATTAATGTGACTATGGCCTCATAAAATAAATTTGGTAATGTTCCATCCATTTCTATCTTTTGGAGAAACTTGAAGAGTATTGGTATTAGTGCATCCTTGAATGTCTAGTAGAATTCTGCACTGAAACCATCTGGCCCTAGGCTTGTTTTGGTTGGGAGACTATCAGTGAATGATTCTATTTCTATAGGGGAAATGGGACTATTTAGCTTGTTTATCTGTTACTCACTCATTTTTGGCAATTGGAATTGATCAAGAAAATCATCCATTTCCCTTAGATTTGCAAATTTTGTGGCATATATGCATTCAAAGTAGGATCTTTTTCTTTTCATTTCTTCAGTGTCTGTTGTTATGTTGCCTTTTTCAGCTGTGTCATTAAGTTGCTTTTTGTGGGATGTTTCCAATTTCTGCTTAAAGGCACTTAGTGCTATGAATTTTCCTCTTAGCACTGCTTTCAATATACCCCACAAATTTGGGTATGTTGTTCCTTCATTTTCATAGAATTTCATGAAGTCCTTATTTTCTTTCTTTATTTCTCCCCTGACCCAGGTGTCATTAAGTAGAGAGTTGTTTATTTTCCATGTATGTGTAGGCTTTTTGTTATTTCTGTTGTTGTTGAAGTGCAGCCTAAGAGCATGGTGATCTGATAGGATACAAGGTATTATTTCAATCCTCTTGTATCTGTTGAGGCCTGCTTTGTGACCTACGATGTGATCAATTTTGGAGAAGGTTCCATGAGTTGCAGAGAAGGAGGTATATTCCTTTTTGTTTGGGTGAAAGGTTCTGCAGATATCTGTTAGATCCATTTGACTCACGGCATTGGTTAATGATGATATTTCTTGGCTTAGTTTCTGTTTCAATGACTTATCCTTCAGTGAGAGTGGAGTGTTGAAGTCTCCCATTATTATTGTGTGCGGATCGATGTGTGGTTTAAGTTTTGTTAATAGATCTCTTACAACTGTGGGTGCCCTTGTATTGGGAGCATAGATGTTCAGAATTGTGATGTCATCTTGGTTGACTTTAACTTTGATGAGTATGAAGCATCCTTCCTCATCCCTTTTGATTAATTTTGGTTGAAATTCTATTTTGTTAGATATTAATATGGCTACGCCTGCTTGCTTCTTGTGACCATTTGCTTGGAATAATTTTCCCAGCCTTTTACTCTGAGGTAATACCTATCTTTATGGGTGAGACATGTTTCTTGAATGCAGAAGAATGTTGGATCTTGTTTATACATCCATTCAGTTAGCCTGTGTCTTTTTATTGGAGAATTGAGACCATTGATGTTGAGAGATATTAACGACCAGTGACTGTTAAGAGTCTTAATTTTGATGTTGATTCCAGTACAGTGTTTGTGTGGTTGTGCTTTTGCTATGGTGTAGTTATCTATTTTCTGTGTTGTTTTGATTGTAGCTTGTCCTTTTGGGGTGGAGTTTTCCTTCTAGTACTTTCTGTAGTGCTGGATTTGTGGATAGGAACTGTTTGAATTTGTTTTCTCTGTCAATGGTTATTGATAATTTTACTGGGTAAAGTAGTCTGGCATGGCATCTGTAGTTACTTAGGGTTTTCAGGATCTCTGTCCAGGCTCTTCTGGCTTTTATGGTCTCTGATGAGAAATTTGGTGTAATTCTGATAGGTTTGCTATTAAATGTTATTGGGCCCTTTTCTCTTGCAGCTTTTAATAATTTTCTTTTTTCTATATATTTTGTGATTTGATTGCTTTGTGATGGGAAGTTTTTCTTTTCTGATCTATTCTATTTGGTGTTATGTAGGCCTCTTGTATGTTTATAGGCATCTCTTTCTTTTGATTGGGGAAGTTTTCTTGTATGATTTTGTGGATAATATTTTCTGGGCCTTGGAGTCTGGCATCTTCTCTTTCGTCAGTGGCCATTATCCTCAGATTTCTTCTGTTCATAGTTTCCTTGATTTCTTGGATGTTTTGAGCCAGGATTTTTCCATATTTAGCATTTTCTGTAATGGTTGCTTCAAGATCTATGATTGTATCTTCTAGACCTGTGATTTGTTCCTCTATTTCTTGGATTCTGTTGGACAAGCTTGCCCCTGTGTTGCTCGCCTTCCTCCCTGAGCTCTCACATTCCCATTTTCTTCTGTCTGTGTGTTTATCATTGAATCCATTTTCTTATTCAGATCTTGAACTATATTATTGATTTCTTTCATATGATTCTTTGTATATTCCTGAGTTTCTTCCATTGCCTCTTTATAGGCCTTCAGGTCTTCAACAGTTTTATTGATTTCCTTCATCTGGTTGTTCGTATTTTACTAAATTTTTTCCAGTGCCTCTCTATAGGCTTCTTCCACCTGTTTGGCTGTGTCTTCCCACATTTTATCACTAGTTTTATATGTTACCTCCATTATTATTCTCATTAGTAAGGATTAGCGGTCATTTTCTTGTATTTCTGTTTTGTTTGAGTTCTCTGGATTTTTTTTTGGGGGGGGGATAGCTAGGATCTGGAAATGCCATATTGTTTTTTTTTTTTTGTTCTTGTTTTTTTTGTATGATTTTATAATGTCCCTTAGTCATCTTGCCATCTCTTTTTGGGAGGTAGCTTCCAGAGCTGGGTGGAGGGAGTCTTAGGACAGGTTCACTTGTGTTCTCACTATTTATCTAGCCCCACAACTCGGATGCTTCATTGGCCTGGTTGGCAGGAGGCCATCCCTGTAGTTTGGGCCTCTCATAGCCAGTGATCCCCAGCTTCCCTCTACTGTGAGCCCTGTAATTGTCCTGGGTCTCAGAATGAACTTGGTCAGGCCAAAATATCCATGGCCTTCTGGGTTCTTTGTGGCACCAAAGCTCACCAGGGAATGAAGCAGGTCGGGCGGAGAGGATTTGATGGCCACTCTACTTCCGGTCTCCTCAAGATTTCTTAGTCTCAGAGCTTTGATGCTCCTCTGGTCTGTGGTTTCCAGTATCGTTTAGGGACTCAGACTACTATCAGAGTCCAGGTTAGTGTCACAGGGCATAAACCGCACACACACTGAATCCAGTTCATATCTCTTGTCCCAAATGGGTCTCAGGGCCTAATCCATGCACTTAGTCCAGTTAGTGCTGAGTCCAACCAGGTTCACTGGCCCAAACCACAAACTGGGCTTATTGAGTTCAGCTAGAGTCTCAGGGCCTGGACTACATGGGGAGTCCAGTCTGAGTCTCAGGGCTGGGACAGTGCACAAAACTCAGCTAGAGTCTCTGGGCCCAAATTGCTCGCCACATATAGCTAGGTTCTCTGGGCCAGAACTGCACGTCAAGCTCAGCTAGAGTTTCTGGGCCCAATCTGCGTGCTGATCTCAGCTAGGGACTATGGGCCCAAACTGTGTGCTGAGCTCAGCTAGAGTCTTAGTGGATGAACAGCACACCACGTCCAGTTTGGATCTCAAGGCATGAATAGCACACTGAGTTGAGCTTGGGTCATGGGGCCCAAAATGTGTGCCAAGTTCAGCTAGGGTCTCAGGGCCCAAAATCTGCACGGAGTCCCCTCTCCAACAACAATTACCATCAGTCACCACTCCAATTGCCTCCATCGGAGGGATCCCAGCTTCAAACCTCAGCAGCAGCCGCTGCTGCTCGGCTCTGAGTACATCCATGCTCCTCCCTTGTGCAAGGGTATGCAGGTTTTCTGTATTTTGGTACTTTTGAACTGTGGAGTACTCCTGCTGTAGTGGGATGGGGAGCTTGGTGTTCCTGGTTAAGATTTCTGTGAAATTCCCTGAATCATTTACTGGAACTTCTAAACACGGTCCATGCTGCTTGCTGCCATCTTGGATCTCTCACCTGTCTTATTTTCAAAGGATCCTTAACATCTTAAAACATCTTTAAATACCACATTCTGTAGGTGTCTGAGTTTTTTGAAGACCTTTATCTATTTTATGTTGTGTATCTATAGAATCATATCTATCTGTTACACCTAGAGTATATGTTTTTGTGATAAATATAGACTAGTTATTGACATAACCATGAGTTGATCAACTAACAATTAACTTGTGTTACTTAATTATTCTAAACAGCCTGAAATAGCATTTTCAAAGTTTTCGAAGTAAAACCTTGCATTATAATTGAGTTGTATGGGTATACTACCTCATATTAGAGTAGAAATATATTTAATGTGTGTGAAGAATAATATTGATTTGAATTCTATCCTATTGTATTTAAATCAAACTTACTTTGCATCAATATACAAAAGTCTATACCAACAAATAAAAAATAACCCTGTTTATGAGTAACAGTTAAGGCCTTAAGTTGAGGAGCAGATCCAATAATCTACTTATCCCTCTGTCATCCCTACATATTCCAATATTTCCCCTTTTTTCTTTTCAACCCCTATTTTCATACCTAAGAAATAAAGATAAAAGAAAAGAGAGAAATCCATGAATTCAACTTTATTTTCTCTCTGATTCAGACCAATAATAACTTATTGCCAACTCCCAAAGTAATGAACATCCATCCCTTAAGAGTACAGCCAAAAGCCTACCTAATTCCTGTTAAGGGAAAGGGGGCATCTTTCTCTTTTAAAGGCTTCTTCCAACTGATTTGGGATGAATAATACCTTCTTAGGGGGTCCAAGTAAAATTGGGGAAATGGTTAAGCAATGTAGGAATAGCATTTGTGGTCCAGTTTCTAAGTGTTGAGAAATTCCAGGTTTACTAGTCCTGTGTGGGACAGTCTGAAGTGCTGGGATGAATCCATCTAGCAATGGGTTTTGTTTTGTTTTGTTTTTTTTGGTTGAGAGATATTTGATGAATGCTTCTATTTCCTTTGGGGATACAGGGCTATTTAATTTATTTAACTGATCTTGATTCAAGGTTGGTAGTTGTTATTTATCCAGAAAATTGATATTTCATTTAGATTTTGAAATTTCATGGCATATAGGCCTTTGAAGTAATGCCCAATGTTTGTTTGGATTTTCTTGGTACCTGTCTTTTTGTTTCCATTTTCAGTTCTGATTTTGTTGATTTGAATACTCTTCCTCTGACTTTTGATTAGTTTGAATAAGGGCTTATCAATCTTGTTAATTTTCTCAAGGAACACACTCTTAGTTTCATTGATTCTTTGAATTGTTCTCTTTGTTTCTAATTGATTGAATTCTTCCCTGTGTTTGATGATTTCTAGCCATCTAATCCTCTTTCTTGTGTCTTTTTTTTGTTCTAAAGCTTACAGGTCTGCTGTTAACTTTCTAGTATGGGATGTCTCCAATATCTTTATAAAAGCTCTTAGTGCTATGAACTTTCTTCTCAGCACTGCTTTCATTGTATCCCATAAGTTTGGTTCTGTTGTGCATTCATTATAACTTGATTCCAGGAGATTTTTAATTTCTTTTTTATTTCATCACTTACCCAGATCTATTGAGTAAAGAGTTGTTCAGTTTCTATGAGCTTGTAGGATTTCTGTTGTTTCTGTTGTTGACTTCTAGGTTTAATCCATGTTGGTCTGCTAAGATGCAATAAGAAACAAGGCATCATTTCATTCTTCTTGTATCTGTTGAGGTTTGTTTATTGACCAAGTATATGGTCTATTTTATAGAAGGTTCTATGAGGTCCTGAAAAGAATGTGTATTCTTTTGTGTTTGGGGGGAATTTTCTGTGGATATCAGTTAGGTGCATTTGATTCATGATGTTTATTAGTTTCTTTATTTCATTATTTAGTATCTGTCTTGATTATCTGTCTATTGAGAAGAGTAGGGTGTTGAAGAATCTCACTATTAATAATGTGTGGTTTGATGTATGATTTAAGCTTTAGTAATGATTCTTCTATGAATGTGGGTGCTTCTGTAGCTGGGGTATAGATGTTCAAAATTTAAATAGCCCCTTCGTGTATTATTCCTTTGATGATAATGAAATGACTTTCTCCATCTCTTTTTATAAAGTTTGTTGGAATTCTGTTTATATTAGAAACTAGAATGGCTACTTCATCTTCATTCTTGGGATTCTTTACTTGGAATACAGTTTTCCAGAACTTTACTCTGAGGTAATGTTTATCTTTATTGCTGAGGTATGATTCTTGTGTGCAGCCGAATAATGGGTCCTGTTTTTGCATCCATTCTGTTAGCCTCCATCTTTTTGTTTGGGAGTTCAGGCCATTGATGTTCAGAGATATTAATGACTACTACGTAGTCATCCTAGCTTTGAACTCCCTGATACTTGTCTACCTCTGCCTCCCAAGCAGTGGAATTAAACACATGTGGCACCATACTTGCCTGTGTTTTATCTTTTATTTATATTTTATTTAATTTATGGAAGTTCTTTTAGTTTTCTGAATATGTGAGTATGATTTTCCTTATTCATAGTTTCTGTTTTGTATTACCTGGGCATATCAATTTGCTCAGAATATCTGTGAGTGAATTTGTTCAAGAATATCTGTGAGTGATAACATGTACTAGCATGCTAGATTCTCCCAGAATTCCTCAGCCTGGAGGTTATGAAAAAGGACATACAAAGTTACATAGCTCCTCATTGTTATTATTGTTATTAATGTACATTTTACTTTTATATACAGTCATTTAATGTGTTTCTTTAAGCTCCTTAACACTTAATGTCCTTTATTTTCTTTAAATAGAACCTTTGTTCTTTTAAATTTCCAGGCATTCATATATATTGTATTGATCATATCTGTATACCAGTACATTCTTCCAATTCCTCCCTGCCCCATTTCCTTTCCCAGATTTATGCCCCTTTTGCTCATTATTAACATTTCCCCCAGTCTGGTTATTCCTGACCATATGGTCATGTGGCCACCCATGAAGGCATTAAAAGCCTTCCTCTAAAGGAGAGTGACTCTCCGTCCTTCAGTAGATATGAATATATATTATAGGAATTTTGACTGGTATGATTTTATGCAGGTAACCACAGCTACTACAAGCTAATATATGTCCTAGCCACATTATGTTCAGAAATGAACATCATATTATTACTCAACTATACAGTGAAATAAAATATGATATTTTAAAATGAATGATGAACTGAACTATTATGGTGAGTCCATCAAGGTCCCCAAAGACAAACGCCACATGTTCTTTCTCACATGAGGGTTCTAGATTAAAACTTACTTTCTGTGTTATTGTGGAGTAAATGTGGCTTCTATTAAACCAGAAATGGGCTTTTGGAGGGGCATTTATTTAGGGAAGAAATATAGTAGCATATAGGTTAAGTGAAAGTAGAAGGAGACAATGCTGGAGGGAAATGGGCTCTAGCAGGTAGTAATGTGAAGCAATGTGGAAATGAAGAGATGGGAGCAGCCTTACCATATGTATACTGTACACAAAGAAGCTACTTGTAAATATATGACATTGCAACCAATGTTAAAAAGTGAGGATATAATAGAACACATGTGATATAAACAAATCAAGAAGAGGGAAATCCTGAAAGATAAATGTTTAAGTGGAAAAAAGAAGTGTTAGAGAAAGGAGTGGTAGGTCTGGGTTATCCAAAACATTAACCCTAGTAGTAATTTACACATTAATTAAAAATATTTTTATGTTAGAGTTTTGAAGAAGTAGCCTAATTTAGTGAACAAGACTGTTCTCAGAAAACATGGGTTATTAAAGAAAAATCTCAGTGCCAGGAATGGGTTACCTCATTACAAACTGCTGTCCCATAGGATTCCGTGGAAACACAGACAATTGGCACTGATCTTGTTTATCTGACACAAGTAGATGCTAAGTCACTACTAAAAAGACACAACACATTTTGATTACAGGACAAAGAGAAAGTAGTCTTGAGCTGACCTGGAAACTCTCCTCATTTGCTCTATTTTTAATGCTGACAGGTACGATAAAGGCATTGGGGGAGGAAGACATCCATGCTCACACCTCCACAAAGTCCCTGTATGCTGTTACCAACCTCCCAGGCCAAAAGTACACCCTGCTATGGGGTTACAATGGACCTCTTAATTAGGTTTGATTACTGTTCCTCAGGAGGGAAGTCATGCCTGCAATACAATCATGGTCAAAACTCATAGTTAAAGAAACTATAGGCTGGGAGTGGTCAGTAGGAGCAGCATCATCCTCCTTGTAGAAAACACCTGAAGAAATGTCTCTTTATCCTAATCTTGAAATTTAAAAGTAGACCAAATAATTCAAGATCAAACTGCCTTTTCTGCCAACCTTGCCATCCAAGCACTTTTGATGGATGTCTCTCCTGCTCTCCCTTCAGGTGGAAATCTCTACACGAAAATGTATCCAGAGCTCTGTCAATACATGGGACTGACTTTAAATGAAGACAAAATATGTGCAAATGTGCCCATGGCCTCTGGAGCACTAACCAAAGGACAGTTGGTAGCAAGACCATCCTGTGTGAACTGTAAGGTAACACCTGTGACACATAATGATGCTGGAATTCAGAGAGCAGAAATTAAACATAGGATTCATGAAGTTATTTTGTGTAAGGATCAAAATGGAAAAACTTGGCTCAGAGTTAAATCAATAGGTAATGGTTTATTTGTTCAGCTAGTCCTGACTAATTCCCCAGCTTCCTTGGTTGGTCTGAGATTTGGGGGCCGGTACTCCAGAACAGTATGAGAAAACTGCAGGCTGGAGCTTGGAAAAGGCATACAAGCTGCTCAAGCAGGCATCTGAAGAGGCGATTACCATGACCGTTCATGACAAGGCCTTTGAGAGGACAGCTACTATGCATTAAGAACAACAATGGGCATGTTGGCTTCATCTTTAAAAGTGAAAACCTCTCATACACAGTGAAACAAAGTTCAGCTGCCAGAAATGGCGTTCTCACTAATCAAAACATCTGTGAGATCAATGGGCAGAACGTCGTTGGCTTGATGGATGCTCAGATTGCAGATATACTGTTAGCAGCTGTGACTATAGTTACCTTAACAATCATGCCATCTTTTATCCATGAATATATTATTAAATGGATGGCACCAATCATTATGCAAGCTCGATGGATCACACAATTCCTGAGGTTTAACTACCTCAGATTTAAACACGTCAGTGTTTCCAGTTTTCCTCTTTGGCAACTGCTCTGTTTCGCACTCGAAGCTTTCTAAGAAACACAGATAATATGCTGCATGGAGACCTCTCTATCTTCTGCTATGGCTAGGAACCTAACTCTACCTGAGTTTTTCCCAGACTTTTATAAGTATAGCCTTATCCTGGTTTACAGGTGTGAAACTCTCAGAAGACTTATTGACTTTCCTAGACTTGGTTCTTTACTGGGAACCTGCTGTTTATAAGCCATTTTGATGACCATGGAGATTTAGCTGTTCCTGAGAAGTGATTGGCTTTCTCCTAGACAAGCACAGCATGAGTCTTGTGTGTCAGCTCTGTGGCATACCTAGATTTCAGTACATCAGCATACTACCTTCAGGATGATTACCTTACATGGTCATTTTTAAAGGTTTTTCTGTGCGAATGTTTAAAATCTCAATTAATTTACACTGTTATCATTCTACAAAAACATTACACAATGTGTGTATGTTGCAAAAGACTCATGATTGTCACTACTAAATTTTGAGGGAGTGAGCTACAATCAGGATGTAAAGATTTTCAACCACAGAACAAGCAGGTAATTCATATTCTTAATGAAACTGCATGTGAATAGCTCTAAGACCGGTTCAGATATGAATGTCTATGCATAGAAAATGCTTCTTATTGGTTAAAGAATCCCTGAAATTTAGGACTAGATGCCATTCTTCATATGGCATGAAGATTTATAGATGTCTTTCTTCTGCTCATGCAAAGACCAGAGAACTAACCTTAACTGTTATGTGCACCCTTCACACCTAATACACTTATATATTTAGGACTATATAATGCTTGTGAGAAATTATATATTTTCTGAACAAAAGAACCCACACTTTTAAGCCGAATCAAATCTTACAAGGTCATTCCTCTCAACATGCTAGATGTTGACATCCTATATTCTTCATAGTCTAGTACCAAGTTCTTCAGTTTCTATTCCCTATCAGAACAGGATAGCTCCTAAGACAGCTTCAAAGAAAGCTTCTGATTCCAATTGATCCAGCATTTCACACTGTCACACATGGAACTTCTATGAAGCCTGGAATTTCTCAACATTTAGAAACTGGACCACAAATAGTACAAAACCTAGCTTGTTTAACTATTTTCCCCAATTTTATTTTTGCCCCATAAAGGTATTATTTGTCTCAAATCATCCAGAAGAATCCTTATGAGAATTATGTCCCATTTCCCTTAAGGGGAGTCAGTGGGTTTTTTGTTGCTCTCTTGGGCTATAGATGTTTATTATCATTGGGAGTTGGTTATCAGTTACAAGTGGTCTTATTCAGAGAGAAAACAAGGTTGGATTCACGGATGTTGCTCTTTTCCTTTATCTTTCTTTCTTAGGTTTGGAGATAGGGGCTGAAAAGAAAGAAGGAGAATATATAGGAAAGATAGGACAAAAGTAGATTATTGAGTCAACTCTGCAACTTAAGGCCTTATTGTGCTCATAAGGGTATTTTTAATCTATTGGTATAGAATTTGTATATTGATGCAAAATAAGTTTAATTTTGATATATTTGCATAGAATTCAAATTTAAGATTATTCTTCACATACATTATGTATATTTCTTCTCTAATATGAGGAATTGTACCCATACAAGTCAAGTAGAATACAAGGTTTACCTCTAATACTTTGAAAGTGCCATTGCAGGCTGTTTAGGATAATAAATTAATAGTCAGTGGATTAAATCATGATCATGCCAATTATTAGTCTATTTTTGTCACAAGAATATGCTTCCTAGGTATAACAGAGATGGTCTATAGAACAGGTATGGTTCTATAGACAGATAAGGGTAAAATAGTCAGATAAAGTGTTCAGAAACCTTAGAGTCCTACAGAATATGGCATTCAAAGGTGTTTTTATTGTTTTAAGGATTCTTTGACAATTAGACAGGTTAACTACTGGCAACACCAAGCCTACCTCAAAGAAGATGATGGATAAAAAGAACCTCCTTATGAAGATGGCTTCAAATATGGCAAAATCAGCAACTGTGAAAATGTCCTCGTTTTGGCGTCTGACAAAATTATGCCTAAAAATAGGCAAGCTTGGATACTGGAAGAATCATTGACCAAACTCAGCCAAGACAGGGTGACCAAGTCCTCAATACTTCCTGCCTCATAAATATGTATTTCAGATATTCTGGGCCAGAAAGCTGAAGATGGTGCTCCAACTTTATAGAGAATTACGGATGCCTTTCAGGCAGCAAACTGTCTCTGTCATATTTTTTTTCACTTTGGAAGCTGCTAACCTGCACTTCCTGTTTACTCAGGTAATGAATTTTATTCTTTCTCAAGTCTCTGATGGGGTTGAAGATCAAATAGTTTAATTTCACAATTAACCTCAGTTGTTTAGGGGTTAAGGTGTTTTAAAGTCTAGATAGATGTTGTAAATTGATACAGATGAGATATGATAGATATTGATTTACATTCAGAAATTTAGACTCACCAAAATAGGAAAATGTTTTCTTCAAGGTTTTCTTGGGCATATGTATTGTATATCAGTTTAGAGTAGTTTGTTTACCATAGTTTAGGAAAATATTTGCATCAGTTTACATTCTGCCCGGCGCGTAGTATCGACAGCTTTAAAGTACACCTCAGAATTTGTATCTTTTATTAGCAACCTTAGGCTGAACTGAATGGATTTTTTTAAACACACAAACAAAGTAAGAAATTAAAAACCTACATAGAAAAGTTTTCTGAATTGATTGTAAAAGGAAAAATGAGACTTTGCCAGTTACCTGGACTAGATCTAGCTGAGATGGTGGTACCTTGTACTAAGGCTGGGTTTACCTCTTTGTGGACTAACAATACACATTGGCAGAGGGCTTGTAGTAATTTTTTGGGAAAAATTAACAATAGATACCCCCAAAGCAAGCAATTTCAATTTAACAAAATAACTAATTGGATTCTTCCTTGTATAGTGAAGACGATTTAAATTTCTGGTGCTCCTACATTTTACACTGATGCCAAAAAGTAAAAAAGAGCAGGATATAAATCAGAAAATATAAGTAAAGTAGTTGAGAGTCCTTACAATTTTGTACAAAAATCAGAAATATTATTTCTGCTCATCTTATCAGAGTTTGAAGACTCTCTTAATATAGTTACTGACTCTCATTATGCTGAAAGAGTTCTGTTGAGTACAAAAACAACTGCCCTAATTCAGGATGCTTCCAAATTAGCTGTACTATTTATTCAATTACAACAAGTGATCAGAAATAGAAACCATCCATTGTATATAATTCATATAAGATCTCACATGGACATTTAGACAAGATAGTAATGAAATTGAGCAACTATTGATCAGAAGTGTGTTATAAGACTCACAGCTTCACAAAAACACCATGTTAACAGCAAAGGGTTAAAAAAGGAGTTTTCTATCACTTGGCAACAGGCCAAGAAAATTGTGAAAAATGTCCCCCTTGTTCTATATATAACCAAACTCCATTACTTGCAGGAAGTAACTCTAGGGGTAATCAAATAAATGAAATTTGGCAAATGTAAGTATTTAATTATATAAAGTTTGGAAAACTGAAGTATGGGCACCATACTATAGACACATATTCAGGATTTCAGTGAGCAATGGCTTTGAGTTCTGAAAAGGCGGACTCTGTTTTTTTTTTCATTTACTAGAAGTCATGGTCATTATGGGTATACCTAAAAACAAAAATAAAAATGAAAATGCTTCATATTATGTCTCTAACAAAATGAAACATTTTAAAATATATTATAACATAAAACATGTTACAGGTATACCACATAATCCCACAGGACAAGGAGTCATTGAAAGATCCAATCGTACTTTAAAAGAAATGCTCATCAAACAAAAAGAGGTATCAAAAACCCCAAGAGAAAGATTACATAATGCCTTATTGACTTTGAATTTCTTGAATACTAATGAACAAAACATAACAGCTGAAGACAGACATCGGATTTTAGAAAAATATGCTGAATTAGATCATCCTGTCTATTTCAAGGACATCCTGACCTCAGAATGGAGAATAGGAAATGTGTTACGATGGGGTAGAGGTTTTGCGTATGTTCATACAGGAAAGGAAAAAATGTGGGTTCCATAAAAATGATAAAAATAGATATGATAGAGGAATATCTTCTGAAAATCGTACATACAACCTTAGTCCTAACACCATGAAGACGAAGACAGACAGATCTCTGTAAGGTCTAGACCAGGCTTGTCTCCACAGGGTGTGACCCTCTTACTGATAAGTTACTTGCAAAAACAGTCTAGGATTTAAACTAACAAAATTTTCAATAATAGATAAGCAAGCTACATACCTTCCATGTCAAAAAGCCTTTGTTTACAGAGCTAAAGTGTCACTGCTCTGGCAGCCAGCTTATCTCTCTAAATATGAGCTACTTTCATGGATGACAGGTGGTGGTCACACCAGATGCAAAAAGACACCCAGGACTTACAGGTGACAAATTACATATCAGCCTAGTTAGATCCCCAAAACTCAAAGGCTAAAATTTATACACTTAAAAGGGTAACCTTAATACCGTCTCTTTTGCTCAAGGCAACCTACTTGTCTCTGTTGCAAGGTGCATTTCTTCGGGAGACAGATAGCAGCCAAACCTATCCATCAGGTACCATAGAGCCTAGAGAAGGACATTTAGTTTAAAAGGTGGAGGTGTCTATTCCCTATGGAAAGAAAGTATGAGACAAAAACACCTTCAAAAATGTGGAAACCCATGTACAAGATGTCTACAGTGTGCATAAACTCTGAAATGAGAGTTTATATACAGTTTAAAAGTGAAGGCATCCATCCTCGATGGAAAAAAGGGATGAGACAAAAACACCTTCAAAAAAAGTGAAAACCCAGGTACAAGATGCCTAGGGTATACATAAGTTTAATTAAGGTTTAATATCTCTTCTTTTGCTCAGGGCACCAAGCTTGTCTCTAAAATGGGATGCATTTTCTTGGAAGACAGCTAGTGGCCTAACCTGTCCATCAGGTGCCCCAGAGCCTAGAGAAGGACATTAATAACTATGCAACCTTGTTTGGATTTCAATTAAATAATGAGTGTATGTTCTTTGATAATGATAATATTATACTTCCTTTTTGAAAGAGGTCAAAAGAAAACAGACCTGGATGAAAAGGAGACTACTAACTTAAGTCAGTCTGTACATACATGAATTCAAACTACAGAACTAGCCTCAATTTTTCTGTGCATCCTGAACACCTCATGCATTTATAATTTTAGAATTTTATAATGCTTGTGAGAAATTATATAATTTGAGAATGAAAGTGGCAGACACTGTTGCTGGAACAATAAATACACAGGCTATTGTTATATATGTGTGAAAATCTTCCCATCAGAGGACCTATTCATTTGAAAGTTTTAAGAATTATGGTGGACATCACTCAGAGAAGCCAGAATGCAAAAGGAATGGGGAAATTTAAAACCATTTACAAATGCCTCAATTATGATGTTCAAGAGTCCAGGTACATACAAAACTATGATAGCTACAGAGGATGCTCCAAACACTTCTCTACACTCTCTCACTTGTAACCCAGAGCTTCAGCACCCACAGCAGGAGTGTGTCTGACTCCATCTCTAAGAGCTGGAGAGAATGTACTGATGCTCAAAAGACACCGGCTCCTGCTTCACCCACTGGGAGTTGGTGTAGGCAGAAAATTTCCTAGGGCATAACATATATGTTAAGGGACACTTGAAACTTTTTCTACTGAATCTTTACCCTCTACTCTTTCTGAGGTGTGATGTGTGGAAGTAACATAGAAATGCATTCTGAAAAGAATATAATATGTTTCAAGAACAACTTGATCCCTCAAAATTGTACCCACCCAATGATAATGTTTTCTAAGAGGCAATAAAAAGAAAGACTCAATGAAGAGAATAATATGAATAATTCCTTGCATACTTCCTTGTTTTATTTAGTATCTATGCTTTGGTGTGTGGGATGCATCATTATGTGTTCATATTCTTTGGTGAGGGCAATTTCCCTGGCTAAGGCACCAGGGTAGAGATCAGAGGACAACCTTGAGTGTGGCTGTTGCCTTCCAACTTATCTTAGACAGGGTCTCCTGTTCACCTCTGTTCATGTAGGGCTGCCTGTCCCAGGCTTTTCTGTGTATTATCTTTTCTCTGTTTCCTATCTTCCCACAGCATCTCTCTAAAGACAGCCCTTCTGTTGCATCTGGCTCTATGTGTGTTCCTGGCATGTGAACCAAGTCATGACATGTATGAAGCAAGCACTTTACCGGTATTCAATCCCAAACCTATTATTTCAACTATAGAATAATTTCTGGTGATTAGACAAAAGCCAGCATTTGCAAGAACTTGAAAATGAGTTAACCCCTTTGTCTTTGGCAGAAGTTACATATGGTTCTCCATTGATACATAACTATGGTTTCATATCAAAGATCATTCTAGACTCCAAGATTCCTCAATATTTATTTATAATTACCGGCTATACAGCAGAAAGCCAAAGTTACCATCACAGTCCCTCTCAGAGAGCCCATTATGCCACTTCCCAGTTAAAGTTCACAGTCTTCCCTCCTCTCATAGCTCTGCTCTCTTAATTATGATGAGGTTTTCCCCATACCCCTCTATTCTCTACCCCTCTATCTCTGAATTGTAATACTCATTCTTCTTCTTCTTCTTCTTCTTCTTCTTCTTCTTCTTCTTCTTCTT
>CAJRSG010014864.1:217253-237174 GCA_907169655.1 Acomys percivali
TTCTTCTTCTTCTTCTTCTTCTTCTTCTTCTTCTTCTTCTTCTTCTTCTTCTTCTTCTTCTTCTTTAATTATTATTTGTATATACATGCATACACAAAGATACACACATGTGTATCCTAGTGCGTCCACTTAGTGCTGCTCTTATGTACATATATTTAGAACTGGCCACTTGGGATTGTATAGCCTATAAAGGGACTTCTCCAGAAATAAAATGGTTTCTAATTGTCCATGAAACAACTGAATTTTCTGTGGCTTTTATCTAGAAGTGGCTTCTGGGATCAGTTTTTTTTCCATGCTCCATCTAGTGGAGTCTGTGTGACAAATGTTATTGCACAACCCAAGGCAATGACCCTTGCTCAGGGAGAGCCTCCTAGAATGAGTCTGATGTTCCTGCCAGGAGTAACTGGTTGCAGCCTTCCTTTTTACTCATTTCTTGGCATAATTTCTTTGTTTTTTCTCCTAAACTTACTCTCATATGAGAACTTTTCAAACATAACTATGTTGCTATGAAATGCCCTAACTTGGGACTGTAGCCAAGGGCCATTCAGGCCTAGAGTTTACCACCAAGTTCTGTTCCTCTTGTTAAAAGAAACATGTCTAAGATTTTATCATCAATTAAAAATTTATATTCTGATTTATAAATAACATGTTTAAGAAAGCTCCAGATAGTGATGCTCAGATAAAAAGAAGAACTAAGAAAAATCTGTATTGGCACACAGATGTTTGGCATAATGAGAAAACATTGACCTTTGATAAAGAGGGTAGATGCGTACTGATACCGCACTAATAGTTTAAGAATGATAACTCAAGAATGATGACAACACTATTACTTTGTATTCTGTACTTTGTACTGTGTATGCCTGATTGCTTTACTGGCTTCCTTGAATGAAAAAAATGTAACCACAAAAATACTCCCCATTTCAAAAAATGTGTATAAAAATCTAGCATGCTTGCCTGAAAAATACACTCAGATCAAACTCCCCTGTGTTTGACTATATTTGTCAATTCACCTATCTTTGTCCACTGACACTTCAAGAACTCAGGGTCCCAAGAACCTATAGCCAGCTGAGACAGTCTGTGGCATTTTTTGGTTTGTTTTGGTTTTTGTGGGTTTTCTTTTGAAGACTTTTTTTTAAATTTCTGTGTTTTAATCTTATATTAGGTATACTGAGTTTTACCTTTGTCTTTATAACATGTTTTTCCATTAGATATGTCAGGAACCTTTAGATCAGATGAATGAAAATTAAAATGAAACAGGAAAAGTCATGACTACTCCTAGGTATAGTGGAGGATAAAGCTTATTGTAGATAAAAGGGAGAACATAGTTGGAAGCAGGCACATCTGGGAGACTCCAGAGTCAACATGGCCATGAAGAACCTGGCCATGTGAAGAGAGGAAGGAGGGGATCTGAGAGAGCCAGAACAAGAAGTTTATGTAAATGGTAGATGAATAAAGGGCCAGGTAGTCAAAATGAATGGATTATATAGAGTCCAGAGGCTCAATAGAAAGAGAAGCACAACCCAATATTTTGATTGGAGAGTTTAGGGTAAAGGGTGAGTGTGTCAGCCAGGAGGGCTCTGTACCAGGTGGAGACTGGAGCATCCTGGGAGAACCTGTCCTGCAGTATCTGCTTTGACATGGTAATGGGAACCTAAGTTAGTCATTTATTCCTGGTTTGAGCCCATATGAAAACAATTCAATGTATATTGAGGTTTGACAATGAAATTAGAAAATATAGAAATATATATCTGAGCACAGTGGAGTTATTAAGGATCATTTTGCTGAGATCTCCCACTCCCTTTGGGAATGATACAAAAGGCCAAGATGGAGATTTAAGGGCATGTGGTAACTATGTATGCTTTTGGTGATTGTGGCTAGTCACTCTCAGACTTCGGGAATTATTTCACTTGCAAAGTGAGAAAATTTGGAAGTGAAAAGACCTAAGCATTATAACACATAACTGGAGTCTCAGCACTCAGGAGGAATAGGCACACATTCCATAAATTCAAGTCCAGACCACTGTCTATAGGGCATTGCAGTTCTGCTTGGACTATTTAGTGAGACGTTTTCTCAAATGTTTAGAAGATCTATCCAATAGATGTAGTGAAAAACAAAACATTAGTGTTAGAATATAACCTGTATTTGAGAATCAGATAACTGACCATCCTAAATATGTAAGGTTTTTTTTTTTATGTTAAATGAGTAGGGAAAGTTTTCTTCAAATATAGTAGTATCATCCATTCAAAACCGAAGGTAAAAATTATTTTAAATAAACCTACATATTTAGAGAAGATGGCACAGAACACCCCGTGTATCTGGGCTGCAGGACAGAGACTACGGAGCAGGCTGGGAGCTATAGATCACAAGACATAAAAATCCCTATGTGAGAGGGATCCACAAAGTGCAGAGCACAGTTGGGACTGGCCTATGACCACCCAATTTGCCCATAGATAATGGGTGCCTAGTCCCCAGAATCTGGAACCGCATATGCCAGGGTCCTGCTTCATGTGCCTTATCAGGAACTCAGTTTGTATCTGAGACTTAACTGTGGGCAGTGAAAGTGCAACCAGGAGCTGTGGGCCCGGGAAAAAGGAAGAAAAACAGGTGGTTCTGACCTCAGACCATCCTGTGTGTCTTGAAAAAGCTCAAGGGTTTGGCAAGCACTGGGGCACAAAATCCAAAGCCCAGTGCAACCAAGGGTGTATGTGCTCTCTGTATCTGTCTCTGACTGATATGTGGACCAGCAGGCACCGTGGAACCTCAAAGTTTGGATCTGGGACTGCCAGCCCACGGAGGGACCCAGGGCCCACAGTGGGTCCAGGCAGCTGTGGACACTCCCTCTAGCCAAAGCTCCAAATCTGTACACTTGGGTTGCCTGATCTGAGGCTGCACTGTCTGATGGCATCTGGCAGGTAGAAACCCCATCCCAGCAGTCAGTTCTCAAACACCTGGGCTGAATTGATCTGCCATGATCAGACCAGAAAGATGCCTAACTAGACACCACAGCTCAGCTGGGGCTTCCATGCTCTTGGGAGGGTCCGTACTTGCATGAGAGGGATGGCGCTGAAAACCAGCCACTGGCCCCAACTTAGGGATCCATTCCTGCAAGGTCTGGCAGAGACTGAGCTGCTGCCACAACCCAGGGAGAGTGCACACACACCCAGAGGGGACTGAAGTGGCCTGAAGGGATCTGGGCAGAAGCACACCCAACTCCCACAAGCCAGAGGGCTTTACTTGCTCTCTCAAGAGGAACTGAACATAGGCCCCACAGCCTGAACAGTGCAATATCTTCATATCTCATTTCTATCAACTTAAAACATCTACCTAGACTTACAAACATCACAACCTCTAAATCCTGGAGAACATTTATTTAACCCTGGGACAAGAGAAGCTTTAATCTCAAAGTAAAGGCAAACCCAACATAAACTAACAAGTATGTTTCACACAACTCAAAGAGGGCTCTAAATTTGAGAAAATTGAGGTGAATGAAACAAACCAGATCTTTTCACAATGTCAGGCCTAGAGACCAAACTACCAAAAGTGTTTATCATCTACAAATCTACAAATTAGCTGTAATGCTGCTGAGAGTAATAAACTACCAGGTCTTCTGCCTGCACACTGCTGCTGGTGAGAGTGAAATCTGTTATAAATCCACTACCTGTGAAGTGATCAGGGACACCAGTGTGCAGAGTGAATGCCCCATAGATCATCAGTTTAGGACCCTGCCTTGGGTTCTGCTTGTACCAGGCTATACCAGTACCCACATTCTGACTGGCCTTACAGCTCATGGAGACCCTGTCTCCTACAGATGTGGACATGGATTTGAGAGACTGTGCCATCACAATGTCCCCATCAGCACCTGCAATCAGATATAGACAATGAACTTACACACTTACACACAAAGTGTTCAATTAAAGTACAATGTGTTTCCCTCAACAAATATCAAGCATTTTTTCTTATAAGACAAAAATACAAAATTAAGTCTCTTGGTACAAAATCATATTCACCATAATGTAGTGTAGTGTAGAATGAGGTATCACAGTCTCTATATTGGGAAATCAGATGAGGAAATAGCAGAGACATATGTGGCCTAGGAACAGAAAGCATGGGTCAGATATATTGTTAAGGAAGTCAATCATCCTGTTTTCTTTGACTTCTCAATACTATATGTTTAGATACTTAAAAACAGTGTGTGTGTGTGTGTGTGTGTGTGTGTGTGTGTGTGTGTGTGTGAGAGAGAGAGAGAGAGAGAGAGAGAGAGGGAGAGAGAGAGGGAAAGGGTACATGTGTATGTCACATGAAAATATGTGGGGGATTAGGAAAAGTAAGCACCTTAGTTGGAGGGAAAGGGGATTCAGAAAGGAGAAACAGTGGAGATGAATGTTGTCAAAATGCATGACATATTTTTTAGATTTTTGTTTTATGAAAGCCAACATCATACAAGCAAATAAATAAATTGAGGCAAAAGAACTTGAGCGAAATTGCCAGGATTCCAATAATGAGTAAAACTTCCCAAAGCTGAGCAAGCCCAAGCCAAGTTTTCTTTCATAGCCTCCAGTAGGAATAAAGCCAGATCCACATTTGAATTAAGTCCATGGAGACTCAAGTTGAACTTTTGCAATCCAGACTATGACAATGAATTTATCATGTTCAATGCACAGAATTTGAGCATATAAAATATTTAAAAGATACAAGTGTCTTTACTTCCTTTTGCCATGAAGACTCAACAGATCTAAAAGGACATCTGTTCATCTATTTTCTACTTAACTTTGCACCAGTTAGTCATGCATGGCAGCTTTCAGCCAAATATAGATGTGTACAGGCTCAGGGATGTGTGAGGCACAGGCAGCTGGTGAGACCCTCAAGGAAGTTTGTGTTGGAGGATGAATCACTGTGGGAGGATAGTTGCTATACTGCTGACAGTAATAAACTGCCAGGTCTTCTGCTTGAGCACTGCTGATGGTGAGAGTGAAATCTGTTCCAGATCCATTGCCTGTGACGCGATCAGGGACCCCAGTGTGCCGCATGGTTGCATCATAGATCAGCAGTTTAGGAGGCTGCCCTGGGTTCTGCTGGTACCAGGCTATATTACTATACACATTCTGACTGGCTTTGCAGCTTATGAAAACCTTTTCTACTACAGATGCGGACATGGATCTGGGAGACTGAGTCATCACAATGTTTCCATCAGTACCTGCAATCAGAAACAGATGATGAACATATACATTTACACACAAAGATTTCATCATAAAAATGTTCAAATCTAAAATGTCTTTTCTAAATGTGCCATCTGCATTTTATTGGCTTCCTGTAAGAAACAGCAGTTTCTCTAGAAATGAATAATTTTAAAGATATCATAATACATTTAATTTCTGACCAGACACCCAGAGCAGCAGGAATATTAAGACCTGGGTCTGTGACTTTATCTTGATGCCCTGGCCTGTCTGGCGAATTTCAGTTATCACTGGAAAGCCCTGGTTTATAAGACATGGGCAGCTTTGATGGCATGTGGAAATCTATGCAAAGTAGTCTTCAAATGAGGAAGTAAATTTTTTGGCCAGAGATGTGTGAGATTATCTGGGTTAAATTAACAGAGAAAAATACCATCAAAGAGAGTAATCATTCACTGGGAAGAACGTCAACAACTCAAGGACCAGAAGAGATGAAGAGTTAGCTCAGAGATTAAGATCACTGTCTGCTCTGACAAATGTCTTGAGTTCAAATCCCAGCCACCACACTGTGTGACTACCATCTATAATGAGATCTGAGGCCTTCTTCTTGTTTGAAGGTATATATGCAGGCAGAACATGGTGTACTTAATAAATAAATAAATCTTTAACAAGAAGGAGAATGAAGAATTAGACGGAGAAGCTCAAGGACCAACATAGAGTTCTCAAAGAACAATAGCTAGATTCTCCCACAACAGGTTTTAATTAAAAAACAATGATATATGTAACAGGTGAGTTTCATAGATATAGTAGTAGACATACTTTTGATTACCATACTGATGAAACAATAAATATCATATGCAACAAAAACAAGAGGAAAAAAAACAGGAGATTAAAAGAAAAAAGAAAAGAAAGAGAGGAAAAGAGAAGGAAAGGGGAGAGAAATAAAAGAAAGAAAGAGAGTATGGAAAAGAGGAGAGAGAGAACTTTTGAATGAGAACGAAAATGTGGAGAGGAGGGAAGGAATTGCGAAGATAAAGAAAGAAATATTTAAAAAGACCTCTCTGTTCAGCAAATAAGCCACTGAGGGAATACACTTTCCAAATACCCTTAAGGGAAGAATTATAGGCATATTGTTGTGAAAGCATAAAATCTAGATAATATAAATTCAGCAAAGATCTTTAGAAAAAAGTACTTACACCCACCCCCTAAAATAAAAACAAAATCCTACTGGCTCCCTTTTCTGTCTATGTACAAAATTCCGAGGTATAATCTGAGTGTACCAAAAAGTTCAGCTATTTCCTACAAACAGGAAATAAGGTGATTCGTCACTCTGTTAACTCCCAACTATGGCTAATTTTGGTAAATTTTTACATGAGTAAAGTAATATTTCTGTATACCAAACGGAAAAAAGAAGAAAAAAAAAGAAAGTTTTGGGGTTGCAGAGTCAGTTTAGTGGATAAAAGCAATTATTTCTATTGTAAAGGACTTAGGTTTGATTCCAAGCACTCATATGATGATTTCAGCCTTCTATAATTCTAGTCTGGGCATATAAATGGTGCACTTGCATACATACATAAATACATAATACACAATACATACATACATACATACATACATACATACATACATACGTACATAAGTACATACATTTTGAAATGTGAGCCCTGAGCTCCTGCTCCTACTAACATGTATGCTGCTGATGTTTTCATTCTGATATCATGGATTCTAAATCTCTTTTTATTATTAATTTATTCATATTACATCTCAATTCTTATCCCATCCCTTGTATCCTCCCATTCCTCAATATCTCCCACTTCCCCCAACTCTCCTCTCCTATGTCTGTGACTTCCTCCCCCTCTATATGCTCATAGGGTATCGAGTCTCTTCTAGGTGACCTGTTATCCTTCCTCTGAGTGCCATCGGGCCTCCCCATCAAGGGGACGTGGTCAGAAATGGGGACCCAGTGTTTGCATGAAAGTCAGATCTCACTCACCACTCAATGGTGGAGGATGTCCAGTCCCTCGGCTAGGTCTGGGTAGGGATTTGATGTTTACTGCCTATATTTTCCATGGCTGGTGACATAATTTGAGCAAGAAGGACCCCAGGACCCAGATCTACCCATCATAATGTTCTTATTGTAGGCTTCCAGGACCTGCTGGGTCCTTCTATTTCCCCATTCTCCCATGCTTCTCTCACCTAACGTCCCAGTAGGATGTCCTTCCTTCTGACTCACTTTCCTGGTAAGTAAAGTCTTTCATGGGACATACCCCTTGGGCTAGTGTCTCGATATACGTGAGTTTATACTACTTGTCTCTTTTTGCTTCTGGGTGAACTCACTCATTATGATAATTTCTAGTTAAGTCCATTTGTCCAAATTGCAGGAATTCCTTGTTTTTAATAGCTGAGTAGTATTCCATAGTGTATATGTACCACAGTTTCTTTATCCATTCTTCTACTGAGGGACACTTAGGCTGTTTCCATGTTCTGGCTATTATGAATAAGGCAGCTACGACCATGGTTGAGCATATGCCCCTGTTGTGTGATAGAGCATTTTCTGAGTATATTCCAAGGAGTGGAATAGCTGGGTCTTGAGGAAGTTCTATTCCCATTTTTCTGAGAAAGAGCCAGATATATTTCCAAAGTGGTTGTACTAGTTTGTATTCCCACGGGCAATGAAGGAGTGTTCCTCTCTCTCCACATCCTCGCCAGCATGTGGTGTCACTTGAGTTTTGATCTTAGCCACTCTGATGGGTATAAGATAGAATGTCATTGCCGTTTTCATTTGCATTTCTCTGACGACTAACGAGGGCGAGCATTTTTTTAAGTGTTTTTCAGCCATTTGATATTCCTCTGTTGAGAATTCTCTGTTTAGTTCTGAGCTCCTTTTCTCAATCGGGTTATTTGGTTTGGTGGCATTTAATTTCTTGAGTTCTTTATATATATTGGATATTAGACCTTTGTCAGATGAAGGGTTGGTGAAGATCTTTTCCCAGTCTGTAGCCTGTCCCTTTGATCTGTTGGCAGTGTCTCCTGCCTTACAGAAACTCCTTAGTCTCATGAGGTCCCACTTATTAATTTTTGACCTTAAGGCCTGGGCTGTTGTTGTTCTGTTCAGGAAGTTGTCTCCTGTGCCCATGTTCCAAGCTCTTCCACATTTTTTTCTCTAACTGATTTAGTGTCTCTAGTTTTATGTTGAGGTCTTTAATCCACTTGGACTTGAGTTTTGTGCATGCTGACCAAAAGGGGTCTAGTTGCCTTGTTCTGCATCTACACATCCAGTTTGACGAGCACCATTTGTTGAAGATGCTATCCTTTTTCCGTTGAATAGATTTGGCTTTTTTGTCAAAAAATCAAGTGACCAAATGCATGTGGTTTCATCTCTGGGTCTTCAGTTCAATTCCACTTATCCACGAGCCTATTGCTGTTTCAGTACCATGCTGTTTTTAATTACTGTTGCTCTATAGGACAGCTTGAGATTGGGTATGGAGATTCCTCTGGAAGATCTTTTATTGTACAGGATTGTTTTTGCTATTTTGATCTTTTTGTTTTTCTGTATGAAGTTGAAAATTGATCTTTCAATAGCTTCAAAATATTTTGTAGATATTTTGATAGGGATTACATTGAATCTGTAAATTGCTTTTGGTTAGATGGCCATTTTTACTATGTTAATTCTCCCTATCCTTGAACAAGGTAGATCCCACCTGAAAGAGTTGTCTTCAAAGATGTGGTATTTCCTGATTTGGAATTGAACGTTTTAGTCATGATAGAGAAGATTCTGCTCCATCATGATGTCCTCAATGAGGCCTGAATTAAGAGAGAAAAGAAAGATTAAATACAAACACTAAGTTGTTCCCATGCTTTTCTTTTACTATTTGCATCAAATGAAGTCATTTACATGTGTAATCACCTTTCCATTTCAAAGAAGAACCACTCACAAGGCACAAGGATCCTTTAAGAATCATTCACACATATTTCTCTTTCCATTGTCCCATTTTCCTGTGTCAGAGCCTTCAAATTCATACAGGTCTTTTATTTTTTCAGGAGTATTCCTTCTGGTTCATAATCTTTATTTATTTAGAAGTTCTCATTTCAGGGCTGGAGAGATGTCTTCAATGTCTCATTTGTTAAGTGCAGTCATTGACTGCTCTTGCAAAGGATCTACATTCAATTCTCAGTACATTCATGGTGCCTCAAAGTGATCCACAAATTCTGTTGTAGGGGATTTGACTCCTTCATGTGGTTTCTGCAGGCACCAGTCTCATAGACTATGAATAAAAATGCATACATCCAAAACAGTCACAGGCATAAAATATTAAAAAAAAGACCCTCCTATTATCTCTATTTGTCTAACAGTATGTCATCCAGAGGTGTTGAAGAGGATGGGACACGAATGAGTTTATCTTAATGAATCTTGTAATGGTGTCAAAGAACCCTTAGCTATGACTTGCTGATTTTCTTCTGTCACTTTGTATAAAGACTTCCTATAACTTGAATGCAGTAACAAACTCACACATCCTCAGATGCTACCCTGTTCATATTCAGTGTGAAATTTGTCCCTGTTCCACTGCCATATAACTTATCAGGGACACAAGCTGGGATCCTAATGGATCAGGATCTGAGGAGACTTGAGGGTTTATGTAAAAACCAAGTCAAATAATTATTTCAATCATGATCTAGGAGGTTCTGAGTTCTCCTTAAGGAGATGACCAGAGAGAACATAATTTGTATCATCTCAATATATTCAGTCAGTCTTAGATAAATAGGAAAGAAATTGAGCTGGGAAAGAAATTCAAGGTCATATGCAATATCGTCATCTACTCCTTAAGTTAACACTTACTGTGAAGTTTGAACTAAAAAGATTCTATTTTTTAAAAAGCCCAAGATTCTCAAACTATATTCTAGGATATGCTCATAACATCCAGTGTTTTTATATGAGAATCTTTATCAGATCTCTTATCTTACTTGTCAACTCACTCTCAAGGTAACATGTCTAAATCCAAAAGGACCTGCATTTTCACTTGCATCTGAACTGAACCCATTTGGGCAACAGTAGTGTCCAGAGCTCAATCTATGTCCTCATTTCTATACATAGTCCTTGCCAGAGTTCCAGAGTAGCCCTAGGAGCTGAGTAGCAATCTCATTTAGAGAAGTTGAACTAAGGATTCCAGATCAATTAAAGCAAGTTTGCAGCTGATTTTATATCCTCACACTTGTAAAGAGAGCCTCAGGGACCAATAGGAAAATCTCTTGGTGGAAAGATGAAAAGAAGTAGACAAAGGTAGGAAGCCCCTGGGATGAGCCAAGAGATATGTCATTTATATTTATGCAAAAAACCAAGAGACATAAAATGGATGTCTCCTAAACCATTCTACAGAAGCCTATTGTAAATATCTGATATCTGTGCGGTTAAATGGCATACACAGCCCTGTCACCTCATGAAAGTACCAAAAACCCAATATTACAAGAGTGTGTGTGTGTGTGTGTGTGTGTGTGTGTGTGTGTGTGTGTGTTTGTATACACTTTGCAAAAGCCACTCTACCTGGATCTTTCTCAGAGTGTATAAAACAAGGATCAAGTCTGTTCAGCAATTGATGTATACCACCAATTTATGGAGAGCAACCAATAGCCACAGTTGCTTTGAGGTTTTCATGGAGACCCTTGGGACAACAACTGATGTAGATGTAAACCATTCCTGACACTGGAGGTTTCACACGGTGGTGAAAGAAGTCTAGCTGAACTTTTGTCTCCCTTGTTATTTGCTGACTCCTTTTAGATTTCTTTAAAATATGTATATATGTTATGAAGCTTTTATTGAAGCAAGTTTCCATATGACTCCTCAAATGGCATTTAGTATTAGCTGTTATTCATGTATTCTAACCTTTACTCATCTCTTTCCTCCCTCACATATGTCATTGAATGTAGAGAAATTGAGCTTGTATCTAAGTAGAGCCTTCACTCCTACTGAAAGATGAATAATATTCTGTATTCTACCAAACAGGAGGGTAATCACCAACCTAGCTGTACTTCCTGTAATATTGAACATAATAAAGGCTATATACAGCAAGCCAATAGCCAACATCAAATTAAATGGAGAGATACTCAAGGAAATTCCTCTAATATCGGGGACCAGACAAGGCTGCCCACTTTCTCCATATCTCTTCAGTATAGTTCTTGAAGTTCTAGCCAGAGCAATAAGACATTAAAAGGAGATCAAGGGGATCCAAATGGGAAATGAGGAAGTCAAATTATCCCTATTCCTATTTGCAGATGATATGATAGTGTACATAACTGACCCTCAAAATTCCACTAGAGAACTCCTACAGCTGACAAACACCCTCAGCAATTTGGCTGGGTACAAAGTTATGTCAAAAAAGTTTGTAGCATTCCTATATACAAATGACAAACATGTAGAGGAAGAAATTTGGAAAACTACACCCTTCACGATAGCCACAAATAATATAAAATATCTAGGAGTAACTCTAACCAAGCAAGTTAAGGACTTGTTTAAAAAAACGTAAAATCTCTGAAGAAAGAGATTGAACATGACATAAATAGATGGAGGGAACTCCCTTGTTCATGGATCGGGAGAATTAACAGTAAAAATGGCCATCTTATCAATAGGAATTTACAGATTCAATGCAATCTTTATCAAAATAACTAAACAATATTGTAAAGATATTGAAAGATAAATTCTCAGCTTCATATGGAAAAAGAAAAAACCCAGAATAGCAAAACCAATCCTAGTCAATAAAAGATCCTCCAGAGGAGTTTCTATACCCAGTCTCAAGCTGTACTATAGAGCAACAGTAGTTAAAATAGAATGGAACTGGCACAGCAATAGGCTGGTTGATCAATGGGTCAAATCGAAGATCCAGAAATGAACGCACACACATATGGTCACTTGATTTTTTACAAAGAAGCCAAATCTATTAAGTGGAAAAAGGATAGCATATTCAACAAATGGTGCTGGTCTGACTGTTTGTCTACATGTAGAAAAATGCAATTAGAACCCTATTTGTCACCATGCACAAAACTCAAATCCAAGTGGATTAAAGACCTCAACATAAAACGAAAGACTCTAAATTGGTTAGAAGAAAAAGTGGGGAAGAGTCTGGAACACATGGGCACAGGAGACAACTTCCTGAACAGAACACCAACAGCCCAGGCCTTAAGGTCAACAATTAATAACTGGGATCTCATGAGGCTGAGAAACTTCTGTAAGGCAGGAGAGATGGTCAACAGAACAAAGCAACAGGCTGCAGACTGGGAAAACAACTTCACCATCCCTACATCTGGCAAAAGTCTAATATCCAAAATATACAAAGAACTCAAGAAATTACACTCCACTAAACCAAATAACCCAGTTGAGAAATGGGCCTCTGAACTAAACGGAGAATTTTCAACAGAGAAATATTGAATGGCTGAGATACACCTAAAGAAATGCTCAACATCTTTAGTCAGTAGAGAAATACAAATCAAAACAACTCTGAGATTCTATCTTACACCCATTAGAATGGCTAAGATAAAAAATTCAAGTGACACCTTATGTTGGCGAGGACGTGGATATAGAGGAATACTCCTTCATTGCTGGTGAGAATGCCAACTTTTAAAACCACTTTGGAAATCTGTCTGGAAATTTCTCAGAAAACTGAGGATGAAGAATGGATAAAGAAACTAGGTTATGTTTACACTATGGAATACTACTCAGCTATAAAAACAAGGAAATCCCAAAATTTGTAGACAAATGTATGGGACTAGAAATTATCATAATGAGTGAGTTAACTCAGAAGCAGAAAGACTCACATGGTATATACTTATTTTTAATTGGGCATTGCCCCAAAGGACATGTCTCATGAAAGTCTTCACTTACCAGGAGATTGGGATAGATGTGAGGACATCGTACTGAGACTCTAAATGAGAGAAGGATAGGAGATAGGGAAACAGAAGGAAACAGAGGGTCCTAGAAGCCTACAAGAAGAACATTGTGACAGATGATTCAGGGCCCAGGTGGGTCTTCTTAAACTATGGCACTAACCAAGGACAATACAATAATAAGCATCGAACCCCTAGTCTGATCTACCCAATGGACAGGAAATTCTCCACAGTTATGTGTAGAGCAAGAACTGACTTTGACATGAGCTCTGGCACTCCATTTTTGACAACCTCTCCTTGGTGGGGAGGCCTGGTGTCATTCAAAGAAAGAATAAGCAGGCTACCAAGATTAGACTTGATTGCCTATGACCATATAGTGGGGGAGGAGGTTCTCCTTGGTCATAGACCTAGGGCAGGGAAGAAGGTGAATGTGGGAGAGAAGGAGGAATGGAAAGATACAAGTTATGGGATAGCAATTGAGTTGTAATCTGAATAAATTAATAAAATCAAAATTAAAAAAGAAATAATAATCAGGTCATGCTGATCATTGTTTGGATATTGATTGATTTTGCTTTATTGTAAGTTCTAAATAACCATTTGGATTGCATTGTTACATTAGATTCTTTTTTATTTTCTTTCTTTATTTTTTATTAATTTATTCTTGTTACATCTCAGTGGTTATCCCCTCCCTTGTATCCTCCCATTCTTCCCTCCCTCCCATTTCCCCCTTACATTAGATGCTTTCTCTGTTGATTTTTAAATGTTCTATTGCTTGTGAAAGATGAAAAAACAATGGAGCAATCTATAATGAACAAATTGAACTCATTTTTTAAAAAGTACTGTGGTTTACCCCAAGAACAGAAGAAAAATAAAGTTCTCCTGGGCTAGAAGACATTCCAGTTTTGCACAAAAATTTGTACCTGAGCCTCAATATTTCTGTTCTGCAATCTCTCCTTAACAATTAATTTCTTTAAGTAATTGTTCACCAAGAGTTGGTTGCTTTAACTGACTATTTCCTGCCAGCTCAACTCTGTCTTTTGCAGAACCACCAAGGCTTTCTCCTCTCTATTCTTGAAGCTGGTTTATGGGAAGTACCAGTGGTGAGAGGTGGAAATGCACATGTGCTTCCATCCTTGGCCAATAATCTATTTCCAAATAGCACCACAGGCAACTAAAACTTAATTTTCCCCAATAGAATCTCACCACAGTTACAAACCACTCTTAAGATCAGGCCCAATGCCCAGCATTAGATGTCCAACACAAAATGAACTCAATGCTATTTTTCTGACTCACTTTTCTTCATTTTGGCACTCATTATATAACCAGTGTTTCTTTATGTACTATGGTTTCTCATTGTGTGTTTTATGTTTTTTGTGTTTCACTATTTCTTTAATTTATTAGTTTTTATTAATTTGCCAGTCTTTCCTCTAAAAAGAATGATAAAGAAGGCAACAAATTTGACATTTGGAAAATGGGAAAGGATCTGAGATAAGTTAAAGAAGGAAACTCACGATAAGAAAATAGTGTATTAAACAAATAATATTGGTGAGAAGAAATCAACTTTACTTTACAATCATGAGCTATCTATACATAACCCACAGATACATGTATTTATATCATGTGTGATCTAACATTCTTTTTAAAGACAATTTTTTATCTGTGTCTTTTTTATCTGTGTGTGTATCTCACCTATGTGTAGGTTATTTTATAGGACAGAAGAGGATATTGGGTCCTTTGAAACTCGAGTTAGTGGTGGCTATGAAGCTCCAATTATGAAGTCCTAGTAATTGCAGATCCATCTAAATCATAAGATATTTAAAGTGATATGTCAGACAGAATGAACTAATTTTGTTTATTTATTTACTAAAATTTAATCTTTTTATGTATTCCAGGCTAGCTAAAAACTTGCTTTGTAGCCGGAGATCCGTGAACTCATTTAAATTTGCATGTATAAACGTTTTAATTGCTGGAATTCCAAATTTACCGTACTTTATATATCTTAACATAATAATATTATGTTAATGTTTTATCTGAATTATAAAAAATCCTTCCCTGTCTATTATTGTTTATCACAGCTGTTGGATAGCCACAAGGACTCAAGCAGAGATTAATATATCATATGTCATAGAACAGCAAAGCAGGGGTTGAAGAGATGGTTCACCAGTTAAGAGCTCTGATTGCTCTTCTAGAGGTCCTGAGTTCAATTCCCAGCAAACACATTGTAGCTCACAATCATTTATAATGTACCTTTGTGCCCTCTTCTGCTATGCAGGTGCACTCATATACATAAAATAATGTCTTTCGGCACTGGATGGACAAATTGCTTTAGAGTTTAAAAGCATTGTCAGTCCTTCCAAAGGTCCTGAGTTCAATTCATAGCAGCCACATGATGGCTCACAACAACTTATAATGAGATCTGATGCCCTCTCTGGCAATGTGGGCAGAATACTGTATACATCCTAAGTAATTAATAATTAAATATTTTGTTAAAAATCAAAGCTGAGTTCAGCCTTGCACAGTCTCAGGAAGTTTTCATCTCACAATAACTTTTCTGAGGCCCCCATGCATGGTGGTGTCTATGGAAGAGAGTGCTCTATCTCCAGGAGCTCAAGGTCATCAGCTTCAAAATTCCTGGCTCCAAAGCTGGGGCAGACTAAACTGTGTTGTTTTCAGCAGCTGCCTTGTAGCCCATTTTAAATCACAGCACAGGGGTTTAAGTGCTCCATGACATATTTAAGAAACTAAATTTGTGGGAAAAGCACAAGTTTTTTTCCTTTATACATAAAAGAAGGTGGAAAATTTACTTTCCAAGTCTCCCTGCCTATGTTTAACTTCAGGAGTATTTGGATTTGTAAGACTCTTGCTTCCATATGACCAATCTGAAGCAGTAAATGACATGAAAGCACACTCTGAGCTCCATGCAACTGTCACAAAGCAAAATATAAAGTTTAGCAAAGATTGAGATCACATGACAACTTATTAGACACTGAAAGTGTCAGTTACTAATCTGTCATAGTCTTGATCTTGAGATTGGGAATTCCATTCATCTACAAACTGACTGTCTCTCCCTTATGTTGGTATATTAGCACTTTATAGATGATATCAGAATATGCTTATCACAAATTATTTAACATGAGAGATCCAAGATGGCGGCGAGCAGTGTGGACTGTGTTTGGAAGCTCCAGTGAACAATTCAGGGAATTTCACAGATTTCTGAGCCAGGAACACCAAGGTCCTGACACCATGGCAGCAGGACTGTTCCACAGTTCAGAGAGACCAGGGTGCAGAGGACCTGTGTGCCCCTGCACACGGGAGGAGTGCGGATTTTCTCGGATCAGAGCAGCAGCGGTGCCACCAGCGGCACCAGCAGCAGCGGTGCCACCAGCGGCACCAGCAGCACCAGCGGCACCAGCGGCACCAGCGGCTCCAGCGGCAGTGGCTGAGGTTTGCAGCTCAGAGCCTTCCGGTGGAGGCAGTTAGTGTGGTGGCTGGTGGGAGTTGCTGCGGGAGAGGGGACTCTGGACAGGATTTGGGTAGTGTGGTGCCTTGTGACACAAACTGGACTCGGCGGACAGTTCAGCCTCAGAGTCCTGGGTACAGCTCAGTGCGCAGTGCTGTGGAGACACTGGCTCAGCACAGCAAGCAATTCTGCCCAAGGCAACAGCTTAGCGCAGCCACAGCTCCCATGCTGTGATGCAGGCTGGGCGGAGCACTCAGTTCCACACTAGTAAACAGCCCAGCACAGCCACAGTTCATCTGCTGTGACGCAGGCAGGGCAGAGGGCTCAGGTCCACCCTAGGCACCAGCTCAGCGCAGCCACAGCTCTCCTGCTATGACGCAGGCTGGGCGGAGAGCTCAGTTCCACCGGAGGCGATAGCTCACATCAACGAGCAGTTCTGCCCATGACACTAGCTCAGCTCAGTGGGCAGTTTTGAGGTGGTAACACAGGCTGAGGTCAGCATGAGGATTCAGCCAAGAGGCCTTAGCTGGACTTCACAGGTAGATTAGCTCCAGAGATTCTAGCTGAGCTGTGCACACAGGCTTGGCGGCCCCAAGACTCTGGCTGGAATATCCATGCAGTATAGGCCCGGAGTCCCAGGCTGAATTCAGTGTGCAGTGTGGGTCCATAGTCCCTGGCTGAGCTCGGTGCACAATTCCACCCCGGAGACTCGGGTGGAGCTCAGCGTGCAGTTTAGGGCCAGAGTCCCTAACCATGCTTGGCAGACAGTTTGGGCCCAGAGACTCTAATAGAGCTTTTGGCACAGTCCCGGCTCTAAGACTCTGGTTGGACACAGTGTGCAGTTTGAATCCAGAATTCCTGGCTGAGCTGGGCAGACGATTCGGGCCTGAGTCAATAACGGACCACAGCACGTACTTTGGCCAAAAGTCCCTAGCTGAGCTTGTGCACAGTCCCAGCCCAAAAATTCTGGCTGGACCCTGTGTGCATTTTGAGCCCAGAATTCATTGCTGAGCTCGGCAGACGGATCAGGCCATGAGATTCTAGCTGAGCTCGACAGGTGGTTCGGGCCCAGTGTCCCTGGCTGGACTTGACAGGGAACCCATAAGGCTGTGGATACCTTGGCCTGACTCAACGATCATCGAGAGATGCAGAATGATTGCAGGACACACAGCACAGGGGAGCTGAGGATCACTGGCTGTGAGAGCCCAAAACGACAGGGCTAACCTCCTGCCATCCACAACAGTGAAGCATCACAGCTTCTAGCGTACGGAAATCGTGAGAAAACAAGTGAATCTAAGATCAGACTCCCTCCATCCAACTCGAGAAGATACCCAACAAAAACAAAGCCGGCAAGATGTCTAAAGGACAGCGTAAAAGCATACGAAAAAAAACCCTAAAACAACATGGCATCTCCAGTTTCCAGCTATCCCAAAGACAACAACCCAGAAACTCAAATACAACGGAAATACAAGAAAATGACCTCAAATCCTTAATAAGGAGCCTATTAATGGAGGAAACAAATAAAATTCTTTTTTTGTTTTTTTTTAAATTTTTTAAAATTTTTTATTATTTTTTTATTTTTTTAATTTTTATTAATTTATTCTTGTTACATATCTATGGTTATCCCATCCCTTGTATTCTCCCATTCTCCCCTCCCTCCCATTTTCCCCTTATTCCCCTCCCCTATGACTGTTCCTCAGAGGGATTACCTCCCTCTGTATATGCTCATAGGGTATCAAGTATCTTCTCGGTGACCTGCTGTCCTTCCTCTGAGTGCCACTAGGTCTCCCCCTCCAGGGGACATAGACAAATGTGAGGCACCAGAGTACATGAGAAAGTCAAATCCCTCTCTCCACTCAAGTGTGGAGACTGTCCTGTCCATGGGCTAGATCTGGGTGGGGTTTAAATTTTACTGCCTGTATTGTCCTTGGCTAGTGCCTTACTTTGAGCGGGGCCCCTTGGTCCAAAACTGCCTATCATTATGTTCTACTTGTAGGATTCTAGGTCCCACTGGATACTTCTACACTGCTATTCTCCCATTGTTATCTCATCTAGAGTCCCAATAGGATGTCCTCCCCTCGATCCCAGGTTCCTGGTAAGGGAAGGCTTTCGTGGGACATGTCCATTGGGCTAGTATGCAGATATAAGTGAGTATATACCATTTGAGTCTTTCTGCTACTGGGTTAACTCACTCATTATGATCATCTCTAGCTCAATCCATTAGTCCACAAATTTCAGGAATTCCTTGTTTTTAATAGCTAAGTAGTATTCCATAGTGTATATGTACCACAGTTTCTTTATCCATTCTTCTACTGAGGGACATTTAGGCTGTTTCCATGATCTGGCTATTATGAATAAGGCTGCTATGAACATGGTTGAGCAAATTTTGTTGCTGTGTGCTGGTGCATCTTCTGGGTATATTCCAAAGAGTGGAATACCTGGGTCTTGAGGAAGCCCTATTCCCAGTTTTCTGAGATAGCACCAGAGAGATTTCCAAAGTGGTTGTACTAGTTTGCATTCCCACCAGCAATGAAGGAGTGTCCCTCTCTCCCCACATCCTCTCCAGCCTGTGGTGTCGCTTGAGTTTTTGATCTTAGCCATTCTGATGGGTGTTAAGATGGAATCTCAGAGTTGTTTTGATTTGCATTTCCCTGATGACTAAGGAGGTTGAGCATTTCTTTAAGTGTTTCTCAACCATTTGATATTCTTCTGTTGAGAATTCTCTGTTTAGTTCCAAGCCCCGTTTCTCAATTGGGTTATTTGGTTTGGTGGTGTTTAATTTCTTGAGTTCTTTATATATTTTGGATATTAGACCTTTGTCAGATGTAGGGTTGGTGAAGATATTTTCCCAGTCTGTAGGTTGCCGCTTTGTTCTCTTGACAGTGTCTTTAGCCTTACAGAAGCTTCTCAGCCTCATGAGGTCCCATTTATTAATTGTTGACATTAAGGCCTGGGCTTTTGTTTTTCTGTTCAGGAAGTTGTCTCCTGTGCCAATATGTTCCAGGATCTTCCCCACTTTTTCTTCTAAGTGACTTAGTGTCTCTGGTTTTATGTTGAGGTCTTTAATCCACTTGGATTTGAGTTTTGTGCAAGGTGACAAATATGGGTCCAGTTGCATTTTTTTACACATAGACATCCAGTTATACCAGCACCATTTGTTGAAGATGCTATCCTTTTTCCATTGAATGGATTTGGCTTCTTTGTCAAAAATCAAGTGACCACATGTGTGTGGATTCATATCTGGGTCTTCAATTCGATTCCACTGATCAACCAGCCTGTTGCTGTGCCAGTACCATGCTGTTTTAATTACAATTGCTTTATAGTACAATTTGATATCAGGTATGGAGATTCCTCCACAGCACCTTTTATTGTACAAGATCGTTTTTGCTATTCTGGGTTTTTTGTTTTTCCATATGAA
>CAJRSG010014864.1:247174-274936 GCA_907169655.1 Acomys percivali
TACCTACACAATTTTTTAAAGACATTGAAAGTTCAATTCTGAACTTCTTATGGAAAAAAAAACCCAGAATAGCAAAAATTATCGTGTACATTAAAAGGTGCTCCGGAGGAATCTCCATACCAGATCTCAAATTGTACTATAAAGCAATAGTAGTTAAAACAGCATGGTACTGGCACAGCAACAGGCTGGTTGATCAGTGGAATCGAATTGAAGACCCAGATATGAATCCACACACATGTGGTCACTTGATTTTTGACAAAGAAGCCAAATCCATTCAATGGAGAAAGGATAACATCTTCAACAAATGGTGCTGGTCTAACTGGAGGTCTATGTGTAAAAAATGCAACTGGATACATATTTGTCACCTTGCACAAAACTCAAATCTAAGTGGATTAAAGACCTCAACATAAAACCACAGACACTAAGTCACTTAGAAAAAAAAGTGGGGAAGAGTCCGGAACACATTGGCACAGGAGACAACATCCTTAACAGAACACCAACAGCCCAGGCCTTAATGTCAACAATTAATAAATGGGACCTCATGAGGCTGAGAAGCTTCTGTAAGGCTAGAAACACTGTCAAGAGAACAAAGCGACAGCCTACAGACTGGGAAAATATCTTCACCAACCCTACATCTGACAAAGGTCTAATATCCAAAATATATAAAGAACTCAAGAAATTAAACACCACCAAATAAATAACCCAATTGAGAAATGGGGCTTGGAAATAAACAGAGAATTCTCAACAGAAGAATATCAAATGGCTGAGAAACACTTAAAGAAATGCTCAACCTCCTTAGTCATCAGGGAAATGCAAATCAAAACAACTCTGAGATTCCATCTTACACCCATCAGAATGGCTAAGATCAAAAACTCAAGCGACACCACATGCTGGAGAGGATGTGGGGAGAGAGGAACACTCCTTCATTGCTGGTGGGAATGCAAACTAGTACAACCACTTTGGAAATCTCTCTGGTGCTATCTCAGAAAACTGGGAATAGGGCTTCTTCAAGACCCAGCTATTCCACTCCTTGGAATATACCCAGAAGATACACCAGCACACAGCAACAAAATTTGCTCAACCATGTTCATAGCAGCCTTATTCATAATAGCCAGATCATGGGAACGGCCTAAATTTCCCTCAGTAGAAGAATGGATAAAGAAACTGTGGTATATATACACTATGGAATACTACTCAGCTATTAAAAACAAGGAATTCCCGAAATTTGTGGACAAATGGATTGAGCTAGAGATGATCATAATGAGTGAGTTAACCCAGAAGCAGAAAGACTCAAATGGTATACTCACTTATATCTGCATACTAGCTCAATGGGCATGTCCCATGAAAGCCTTCCCTTACCAGGAAACTGGGACAGAGGGGAGGACATCCTATTGGGACTCTAGATGAGAGAACCATGGGATAATAGCAATGTAGAAGGATCCAGTGCGTCCTAGAAACCTACAAGTCGAACATTATGATAGGGAGATTTTGGCCCAGGGGTCCTGTTCAAACTAAGTCACCAGCCAAGTACAATACAGGCGGTAATCTTTAAACCCCTACCTAGATCTAGCCAATGGTCAGAACAGTCTCCACACTTGAGTGGAGAGTGGGATATGACTTTCTCACGTACTCTGGTGCCTCACATTTAACTATGTCCCCTGGCGGGGGAGACCTAGTGGCACTCAGAGGAAGGACAGCAGGTCACCGAGAAGAGACTTGATATCCTATGAGCATATACAGGGGCCGGTAATCCCTCTCAGGAACAGTCATAGGGGAGGGGAATAATGGGAAAATGGGAGGGAGGGAGGAATGGGAGGATATAAGAGAGGGGATAACCATTGAGGTGTAACAAGAATAAATTAATAAAAAATAATGTAAAAAATAAAAAAAACAATTATTTAACATTTTATACCTGAAAAATAGATGTTTGTAATTCCATATTTTTAAAAATAATTCATTTATTTTCATGTTACATGCATTTGTCTTTTGTCTGTATGTATATTAGTATGCCAGATTCTTCTAGAACATGAGATACAGACAGGTGTGCTGTCACGTGGGTGCCTGGAATTGAATCCAGGTCCCCTGGAAGATCAGTCAGTGCTCTTACTTGCTGAGACAATTCTCAAGCCCTAAGTTTATATGTTCTCTGTAAAATAAAAGAAAATATGCATATTAATTAAATGCATATTCATTTTTCAATAATATTTTGGCTTAATGCTTACACATTAACATCAGATGTATAATTTATTTTGGCTATCAAGATCCTTGAGCTGCTATTTAAACAACTAAGTAATGATACACATTTTGAGAAATTGTTTTAAAGTTAGAATGGTCTAGAACTTTCTATGTACCCAAGGCTGGCCATAATCTCATGGTTCTCCTCCTTTTTGTGTCCCAGTTTTGGGATATAGATCTCACTTTGTGCCATGATATTAGTTTTTCGTTTGTTTGTTTATTTGTTTCTTGTATGTTGAACACAATACTGGGTTTATAATTTACCTCATACATACTCTCATCACTCACTAACTTGGATTTTCAGTGGTTATTTAGTTTCTGTTACTGTTATTGATTTTCATTCATCCTAAAAGATTTTTCATTTTGATGGCTACAATCTCTGATGGTGTCATCTACTGGTCTCTCTACAATAATTACTTGATGTAGAATAGCTGTGCCCCCTTCTGGAGAATCTTTGAAGTGTGAGAAAGACCATATTTACCTAGTTAAAACTACTTTCTACATTTGTTTACAATATGCACTTCCATTATTAACCCTTTTGGTAGTTTTCATTTCTAGGCATGACATTGTGAAAAGATCTTTTTTGTTTTATTCACCTTAGTTTTCTCCAATTTAGAGCCCTCTTTGAGGTCCCTGAAGTTCTGGAAATATACTTGTTAGTTTCTGTTGGGTCTACCTTTACTTTGAGATTAAAGATTCCCTTGTCCCAGGGTTAAATAATGTTCCCCAGGATTTCCACTGAGAATTTGTGGGATTCTTTATTTTTTATCTTTTAAAAAAATAATTAATTTTTTACATATACCTTTATATTATTGCAAACATATATGTTGTTTAGGTGTTAAGATAATTTTAGGTCTAGATATATGTTTTAAGTTGATAGAAATGAGATTTGATAGAAATTTCTTTACATTCAGAATTTTAGACTCACCAAGATAGGAAACATATTTTCCTCCAGATTGCCAAAAACAAATAGTCAAAACACAGTGAATGTAACATTCCCTATTGTTTTGTGGGTTTATGTTTGCCTCTCTGTCTCCTAACCTTGGAAACTGGGGCCCAAATGCCTGAGGCACACTGTCCATTGTCCTCACTATGAGAGCTGTAGATTGGAGACAATGAAATATTTATCCTCAAATTTTCTCTCATTTTTTGCTTTCCTATTTTCCTTCTTGTACCATTACTTTCTTTTGTTGGGTGTTTTCATTCTTTGTTTGTTTCTTTTATTCTTGTAATTTTCTGAGCATATCTTATCATTTCCCTAGGACTATCAATCTGAGAGAGCCCTCCTAGAGTTTCTGCCAAATTCTCCCGGTTAAAATATGTCTTGAATTTTAACACAAATATGGTAGTATGTCACTTAGTAGATTTCTGTTGAATAAGAGTAAGGTAATTACACCCAGTAATTGCACATGTTCTCTCTCATCGTGTTTTTTGCCTGTTGATTGACACCTGCCACTCTCATGCACACTGTCCAGGCATTTGCATTTGTGTTTGCTGACTGCTTTGCATGGGCCCATCCAGCCCAGGTAGCTTCTAAGAATTTATACACCAGGCCCTTGCATTGTGTTAAAGTGCAAAAGACAGACAGGGGGAGCAAGATGGAGAAACAGACCCAGATTCTCATGACCCTGCTGCTATGGGTGTCTGGTAAAAATTTAATGTATTAAAATCTTCTCAGAGTTACATCTTTGTATATAACTAATTTACAATATGAGCTGGGATGTAATATTTATTATGTAATAAAACTCTGATATGACATTGTAAGGGCATTTAAACATCAAAATTAATCTGTTGTTGTGGTGTGGTATGTATGCATGTTCACTGTCTATGATTACAGGTACCTGTGGGGACATTGTGATGACCCAGTCTCCATCCTCCCTGGCTGTGTCAGCAGAAGAGAAGGTCACCATCAGCTGCAGGTCCAGTCAGAGTCTTTTATACAATGAAGATCAAAAGAACTACTTGATCTGATACCAGCAGAAACTAGGGCAGTCTCCTAAACTGCTGATCTACTATGCATACACTGGGCACACTGGTATCCCTGATCTCTTCACAGGCAGTGGATCTGGGACAGATTTCACTCTCACCATCAGCAGTGCGCAGGCTGAAGATCTGGCAGTTTATTATTGTCAGCAACTCCTCAGTACTCCTACCACAGTGTTTCAGCCTCCAACACAATCCTCCTTGATAGTCTCACAGGCTGCCTGCACCACACAAAGTCCTTGGCCTGCACACTTCCCACTTCTGCCTGAGAGCAGGTGTGCTTGAAAAACTTAATGACAAATATTTAAAAGCCCCATAAAAAATAATGGTTTCAGTCGTTCAATGTCTTTTATATCTTATGGTATGAAATGTTACACACCAAAATGCAGAAAAGTACTAAATATCATCTTCTTTTCACTTTCATAAGACATTACCAATACCTCAGTTGGTTGAAAGTGAATGATTTTTAAATTTTTGTTTTTGTATTTCTGTAAAAATGGTATCTAATATCAGACTCTATGGCTGACATGGTGATGTTGGAAAACTTCAATTTGTTTTGAAGTCTCTAGAAAAGAATATGTTTTTTTCTTCATTTTAGAGCTTTTTTTTTCCCTAATTCTATACATATTTTTCTCCTTTTTTATCTTTTCTTTTTGACATACTTTTAATTTATTTTCCTTTTATTTAGTTACATACATGTGTATGCATCTATGTATGCATGTGTGTGTGTTTCTGTGTTTGTGCATGCATATGTAGGTGAATATGTGAAATGTTTTTGTGTAGAAGTCAGTGGGCAGCTTGGATATTAATCTCTTTTTGCCATGTGGGTTCTGGAGATCTCATATATGACATTAGATTTGGTGGGAAGTGTCCTTGCACTCTGAGCAATCTTGTTCCTTCACACTCTTTATTGGTATGTAGTCATTGTACACACGTTTTTATGTGCATATCTTTCAAGTATATCATATGTTTTGACCGCATCCACTAAACTTCCCTATTTCCCTTTCCTCTTCCTGCTGTTATCTTTTTCTTATTATTTACTCTTTTCCTTCTCCTCCTTTTACTTCTTCTTCTTCTCTCTCTTTTTTTTCTGTTTATTTTCCTCCTCCATCTCATACATAAATTTTTATGCACATATCAATACACACATACCCATGCATACATGAATAAACACCACACACACATAGCCACATACACACACATGCATATATAAAGAGATACACATACACACATACATATATACATATATACATATATACATACACATATACACTCAAGGACTTTGCATAGAATACATTTAGGATCAGCAAATGAGAAAAAAATATATTTGTTGCCCTTATTTCTGTGGACACACATCCCTCTGAAGTTCTTGGAACAGATGTTTTAAAACTATGATAGACAACAAATGCTAGTATAGACTCGTGTACCTAAACAAATATTAATTTCAACAGACTGAGAAAGAAAATAAGTTCATGACAAAGCCAATTTCAAGCAGCATCTATCCACCAATGCAATTCTACAGAAAGTACTAGAAGGAAAACTTGAGTCTAGAGAGGTGAACCTCACCAAAGAAAACATAAACAATAAATTATTTGAAATCTGTATATCAAGAGACAGAGAAGAAACCACAACAAAACCTCAAAATGGCAGGACTCAAACACTCCTCAATGATACCCTTCAATATTACTGATATAAATTTCCTAATAAAAACACACAAACTATCAGAGTTGATTAGGATCCATCTTTCTGCATAATCCAAGAAATACACCTAAGCATTAAGGGTAGACATCATCTCATGGTAGAATAATGTAAAAGGTATTCTAAGCATATAGACACAACAAGTGAGTTGGTGTTGCCATATTATTATCTGATAATATAGATTTCAAACCAAAACTAATAAAAAAAATGGAATTACACTATATATTCATCCAAGAAAAACATCTACCAATGCATATTTAACCTCAAATGTTCATGCATCAAACAAAAAGGGACTTGAGTTCATAAAGAAATAGAGTGACACCTGAAAGCACACAGTGATAGTGGGTGGCTTTGGTACTCCAAACTTCAACAGCGCTGCCTTAGAAAGATTCCATCAAAACTTGTTAAATGTTAATATCCTTTTATAATAAGAGGAGAGAAACTGAATGTCTCGGCCAATTTTGTATAAAAAATAAAAAAGAGGAGATATATCTCTATGACTATATTATTTCATGGTATTAAAATAAAATTCATAAGAATAAAAAGATACAGTTTTAAAAATTAATAAATATAAAAACAAGAGGTAAAAATCTAATACAGTATCTGTATTTAATAATAAAAATGCTATAAGGACAAGATAAGATTATTTTAATAAAATTATTTAATAAAATATTAAAATTTAAAAATATGTACATGTAAAAGATGAAACATTTAAATCAAGAATAATATATAAAGACTGAGATGGATATATGCCTTTATAATAAAATTTAAAAGGCCTTTTAAGCTATGAATGTATGTAATTTCAAGTAGATTAAGGATAAAACTTAAATCTTACTGGCAGGGCCAGCGCGGCTGCTAGGTGCAAGAGGTGCCATTGGAGCCAGCTTAGCTTGAGAGCAGTAGCTAGGAGTGGAACCCAGGGCTGTTGTTGCCCCATCAGCATCTGGTCTCTGGTCACTTCACTGGGTCCTGTACAGGGCAATGCTGAAGCAGCACATGAGGTGGAGCTGCTGAGCCTGGGTTTTTTGGAAGCAGCAACACTGTGCCCCTTTTCCTGGCAACACACTTGGGCTCATGCCCCAGGATGCAGAGATGGCTGCCGCTTTAAATGCAGATGCCGCTAACAAGTACTCAGGAGCCCTCTTCACCAAGGAGCTACTGCTGCCTTAAAACTGCTGAGCAAAAATTTCAGAACATAAAGCAAGAATATAGTCGTTATCAGAGATGGTGTTTTCTTCAAATCAGAATGATCCCTGTGCTTCTGAGAGCCAACCTCCCTCCTAAGCACTCACTGCACCAAGTTATCCAGGTGCCTCCTGGATGAAGAAAGACCAGCCCACCTTTACCTTTCTATAAGTGAGGATACTATGTGAGCATTAAGGGTCTCTTAAGAGACTATGAAGATAAAATTCAGGAGGAGTATGAGCAGAACCTCAGTACCAAACTGGCAAAACCGTATTAATCTTTTATGAAATTCACCCAAGATCAAATTATGTGATGTTATGGGACAAGACCAACAATCTATTTATCCTGAAGCCTTCTTGCCTATCTTGATAACAGGGGTGACCTCAATAAATGGCTGCTGTATACTTTTTGCAATTGGTTTGATATCACACTTCAGGTCCAACAATGCATCCTGAGAACACTTAAATGTTTATGCAGGTCCATTTTATACAGCTTGAAAGACTTTAAAACTTTCTGGTTACCAAAAGAAAGCACATCTTTCTTTTCTGCTTATCCACTAAACAGCCGTGCCCTACTGTGATAGGTTTTCCAAACAAAAGTCCCTGGAGCAGCAGTTTAGCTAAACTCTCAACATGTGCAGTTTCCCCAAACACAGCTCTGAGAAGTGTGTGAGTGTGTGCATGTGTGCTGTGTGCTATAAGTTATTATTGGCATTGGGTAAATATTTATTTTTTGATCTTGGATATTCTGGCTGTGAATTTGATGCATGACAATTATGGTTAAAACATTTTCTTGGTCTGGAGAAGATCATTAATGTATGATGAGTGTATAAGTTGTAACAGTGTTTATGTGTAGGTATTATATTTAAATGCAGGGACTGTTTCCAGGTACAGAATTTGAATCATAAATTAGAATGGACGATAGGCAGGACTATGATGATAGAGGGAAGGTGTGCAGTCCTGAGTCTGCAAAACATGATGAAGAATTAGAACAAACTGGAGATAGGCCATTAAAACATGGACTCTGCCTAACTGTAGTGTAAAAATACTTTGACTCCAAGCATTAAAATACCCTGTTGAATATGAGCTCACCCCATTCATACAGTTATGGAGCTTCCTGGATGCTGAACTTCTGAAGGGAAAAGATCTCCCCTGGAGCAGAGCATGAAGGTGTGCTCAGAGCATAACACAAGGGAGTGCCGGGCTGGGCCAGCCTCCAGCACTGCTACTTGGGGGGAGCCACTCACCCTCTCATCTGGTTCAACATAGAATCAGGATCCTTCATCCACGTTCCCCCAAATTCTCCTAAGGTGTCCATGTTCAACTGTTAGAGCTTGGTTTTGGCAACCTCTTTTCTGAGGTTGCTTTTTGGCTGTTGTTCACCTTGGCCCCCAGGCTCTGGGCCCAATCTGCTTGTGTTGTGAGGGGCTGGGAGTTAAACACACATTTATTTTATGTATCATCAGGACACATTTTACAAAATGCCCTGTTTCCTTTAATATTGTTTTGGAAAGGAAAATTTTAGTTTGAAAATAGAACAGTTTTATTAATTATGGCTTCATTTTGAAAAGTTCTTGAGTTTTAATTAAAATATTTGCCAATACCTTCCAAAGTAAGGTGATATTCAGAGACAGTTGTTGAGATCTGCTGATTTGTGGACATTTCTGGGGTATTCACATTTGAAATTTCTTTATTAATGAATGTCTTTGACTTAAATATAACCCAAAACTGCAGCACTATTCACTCTACATTTTCATTATATAGTATTAGCAAGCATAGATGCAAACAAATAAAATACTTAAGCTTTAAAAAACATTAAAGATTATATGTGATATTAAAACATATAAGGTTTGAGGTTAACAAAGAACTGTGATAATTTATGTGAAAATTAATGCTTATTTATAAACACGTAGTTATTAAAGGGTCACATAATAATTAAAAGTTTCAGAGTGATGTAACTGATCTTCTGGGTAATTCTCATCTGGTGTCCACAGTACTCTCTTTAACTATATTGCTATATCATCCTCCATTCCTATTTGACATCAGCGGGTCAACACTGATGTGTCCCTCTCATCTGAGGCATGTTAGATGTATGACTTTGTGGTCTGGGAAGGATAAGGCAAGCAGTTTATCAAATATCAACAATTCATTGGTCATTTGAGCTTTCCAGTTGCTAATAAACTATGTGTCATCACATTGGATGGATGCTTTTGAGTAGGCAGTGAGAATTCTGAGCCTGGTTCCTGAACAAAATTCTGTGGTTATAAAAAAACTAAAATATCAAAAATGTTTGATTTTTACCAATGAAGACTCAGGAGCCAGATTCTGGGATATAAAGAATTGCTATGTCAAAGAGACAGAGAAAGCATTCATCTGACCTTTCTACTCAGCTCACATCCCAGAAGGAAAAACAAAAAAGCCAAAATCTAAAACCCCAAAAAATAAAGAGATAAAAGCCCAAGGTTGCTAGCTCACTTGACAGCCTAGGAGGAAAAAGCCAAAGACTAAAAGACAAAATATTATCTGTGGTCCAAGTCTAATTTTGCTTAAAACTACTTTGAATTCTACTTTTTCTCCTAAAACAGTCTTTCTCTATGTTTTTCACTTTGAGTCCAGACCTAATGAATTATACAATGGAACACTTTTTCCAACAGAGGATGTTGAAAGAAGGCATCTGGTCAAAGACTTGAGACAATGAGAGAGTTGTGGCTCTGACTATTGTGAGCCATCCAGCAGAAACTACTTGAAAAGAAATTTAGCATTTTGACATAACAGTGCTTGGTTAGATATTGTTAGCTGTAGAAAAGTAAAACTTGTCCTTATAACAAATCAAAAATTTCTTCAGGATCTGTTTTGAGAGCTTTAAAAGGGGCTAGAAGGCCAGGCTTTACAGATATTTTACAACAGAGGACCCTTTGTAAGTTAGCCTAAGCTTGGATAAAGATGGATGACATACCTGTTGGTATGGGATGGAAAGAAATTCAAGTTTTTTCTGTGTTAGGGATGTTTATATTCAAGGTATGTTGCTATGACAATCACGTAAACATAATGGCTTAAACCTGGGGAAATTTATGATTAAACTTTCCCAAGTATTGTTTAATAAATAATAATCAGGTCATGCTGACCATAGCTTGGATATTGGTTCATTTGCTTTATTGTAAGGTATACAAAACCATTTGGATTTCTTTGTTCGATTGTTTTCTTGCTCTGTTGATTTTCAAATGTTTTATTGATTGTAAAAGATGAAAAAAATCATGATTCACTCTGTAATGAAAAAAATAAAACTTCACTTTAAAGTACTGTGTGTTTGGTTTGCATCTCCGGTTTTCCTCCCACTCCTCCATATGGTCTGCTAAATCCCACAGGTTTCTCCAGCCCTGCCCTCTCAAAGAAAAACCTCTGCACATTTTATCATCCTTTGGAACTCCCCAAACCTCTCCCCTGGATCTAACCAACAGGTGGCATACAGGCCATCTTCTTTCACCTGCAGTACTTAAACCCTGCCCCTCTGACAGCCATAGCTGGGGTGCAACTTCTTCTAGCCTTCTCCTCTGAGGCTGCTGAACCTGATCAGAATATTTTGTACCCAAGTAAAGCTGCCTTTTAATAATTTTAATATGGCTTCGATTGCTTATTTTGTCAGCTGAGATAACCCATCACTGGGATTGGCTCAAAGAAGAACAGAAGAAAAATAAAGTTCTCCTGGTCTAGAAGACTCAATATTTCTTCTCTTTCATTCTTTAATCTATGCCCAACAATTATTTTCTTTAATTATTTGTCACCAACAGTTGGTCACTTTAACTAATGTTTTCCTTCCAGCAAAGATGGTCTAAAGGAGGTCCCAATGGTGGGAGGGGAATGTGTACATGAGCTCCCATTCCTGATCAAGAAGCTATTGCCAAATAGCTCCACTTGTAAAGTAAATATTAATTTTCCTCAATGGACTCTGACTACAGTTACAAACCACATTTATGAGCAGGCCCCATACCCAGCAGTAGATGAACTCAAAGGCTTTGTTTTGGCATTTATACATAGCCCATGGACACATGTTTATATAATATATAGGGATTTATATAATATATGTAATCATACATTCTTTTTATTTACTTTTTTCATACATTCTTTTTAAAGAGAATTTTTAAAATCTGTCTTTGTATGTATCTTACATGTGTATAGGGTACTGTATGGGCCAGAAGAGGGTAGTGGGTCCATTGGAATTGGAGTTTGTGTTGGTTGTGAGGTCCAATTATGTGTGTTCAGAAATAAGCTAGATTACTCTGCCATAACAGGAAGTCACAGATTCTGGGTAGCCACAGCCACTCATCCAGAGATTAAAATATTCTATGCTATAGAATAGCAACTCAGCTCCAGACTTCCTGGATTCAAAGCTGGGAAGGGACTAACCTATGTTATTTTCATTCAGATGGTTGTAGCCTATTTTTAATCACCACCTAAGGATTTTAGTATACCAGGACATATTGAGGAAACTAAATTTGTGCGTAAAGCAGTAGCTAAGGACTGCCAGTTTTTTCTATTATACATAAAAGAAGGTGGAAAATTTACTTTCCAACTCCCTATGCCCATGTTTAAGTGCAGGACTCTTTCGATTTGTAAGACTCTTACCTCCATGTATCCAATCTGAATGAACAGCAGAAAATGGCATGAAAGCACACTCTGAGGCTTTAAGGATGAAGGTAGAACATAAAAATCAAGTTTAGCATTGTAAACAAATGAATGATAATGCAGCAGAACATTATAGAATAATTACAAACCATATCCTACTCATTATCCAGGAAGCCTATAGTTGAATCCAGGTTAGCTGATGATAGGAGGAAGAGCATTTATTTGCTTGTCTCGGAATTAGTAAAGACATATTAAAAACAAAAACATTTTGGATCAGGGTTAAAAAAATCTTGCAATAGACCATTATAACCTTGAAAAAAGAAATAATTTGAACCGGGATACAATAAACTGAAACTTGTCGTTTTTTTTTTTTTTATCTAAATGGAGATAAACAGAGGTTAAGTTTTAAATATGGTCTAAACATCACCCCTAATAAACAATTTTATGGCTTTCTAAATTTGTTTTTTTTTTTTATTCTGTTTTTGAGATCAGAAAAAGAAAACAGATTTTTAAAATTAATTTATTCATATTACATCTCAGTGGTTATCCCATCCCTTGTACCCTCCAATTTCTCCCTCCCTCCCATTTTCCCCTTACTCCCCTCCCCTATTACTGTGAGTGAAGGGGACTTCCTCCCCATTTATATGCTCATAGGGTATAAAGTCTCTTCTTGGTAGCCTGCTATCCTTCCTCTGAGTGCCACCAGATCTCCCCATCCAGGGGACATGGTCAAATATGAGGCACCATATTAAAAACAAGGAATTCCCGAAATTTGTGGACATATTGATTGAACTAGAAATGATCATAATGAGTAAGTTAACCTCGAAGCAGAAAGAGTCAAATGATATATACTCACTTATATCTGCAGAGACAATTTTTATTTTTAGTTGAGAGTCAGGTGTTTTGACTCTCTCAGCCCAAAATTTACTGAACTAGCACAGCTAACACTTACTCCAGGGACTGGAGCTAGTCACTGATTGCAGGGGGTTCTCTCCATCCCTGGCTTTCAGGGCCAATGGAGTAGAGACTGTGCATGCACCTCCTAGACCCACTGTGGGAAAGAGACAGGGCCAGGACTGTTGCAGGAAGCAGGAGGGGGGTCATCTGGTTGACTTTAAAGATGGCTGCTAGACACCTGGCAGGCAGATTAAAAAATTCTATCAGGCTGCAGTGACATAGTGTGGTTGATTGTAGTCCTTCAGCATGGCAGAAATAACCCATACCCTGGGGATTCACTGAGATGTGCCCAAGGGTGTTTATGTGTGCGTCTGAGTGGCTGGCTGGTGCAGCATAACAACACCTGCCCGTGGCTGGATAAACATAGCCAGATCAAAGTCAGTCGCACCAGAGGAACCCAAAATTGGTGACATTCTGAGGTGGGCATTTGTCTACCAATAATAGGTGGTCTGGTGGAGGCAATAATGATGGCAGGGCATTTGGATATTTGTACAGCAGGCAGTTTACTCCAACCAGTAGAAGTCTGATGGTTTACCTATTGTTCCCTGTGAACAGTGCCCTTGGGTCCAGGAGAGATAGGATCAGTGGCCATTTAACTCAGCTTAGACTCTTGGTCTGAAGAAAAGGCAGTAGTAGCTTAAGAAGGGAATGAATGGATACCCAGAATGAAACATTTTGCTGAAGTGTGTTACATAGAATGAGTTCAGTAGAAAATACTCCAGATAATTATGGAAAAGCCTTTTTCCTACAAGGCTACCAATTTTATGTTTAAAAAATATGATGACAAAATAATAGGTACTAAGGAGCAGATACTATATTATATGAGGTTTATTAAGTGAGCAAGGGGAGAGAAGGAAAGGGGGAAGGGTACCCGAGAGAGACAGAGAGACACAGAGGGAGAGAGAAAAGGTGACAGTGAGAGGGAATGAGAGAGAGGGGCGAGATGGGTCTGTCCTTTTATACAGCCCTGGGAAGGGCCATGCTCCCATGGCAGGTAGGCAATGACATCACAGATTGGCAGATTGAAGCAGAATTCTAACACATATATTTGTGAGCTGCTATGTGGGTGCTGTAATTGAATCTACGATCTCTGAGAGAACAGTCAGTGCTCTTACCTGCTGAGCCAGTATATTGATTAAAGGCATATTTAATTTTCAATAATATTTTTGGCTTAATGCTAACATATTAATATCAGATGTATACTTTACTTTGGATATCAAGGGTCATGAGTGCCATGTAACTAATTGAGTAATGATACACATTTTGAGAGATTGACTTTTTATTAGAATGGTATAGAACTTGCTATGTAGCCAAGGCTGGCTGTCATCATAATGGTTCTTCTTTTGCCTCTACAGTTTTGGGATACAGTTGTGACTCTAACATTGTGTCAGTATATTTGTTGTATTTTGTTTTTGTTGTTTGTTTTTTGCATGTTACACACAATACTGGGTTTATAATTTACCTCATACATACTTTCATTATTTACTAATCTGGATTATCAGGTGTTCTTAATTTCTATCATTTCTATTGATTTTCATTCATACTCAAACATTTTTTTCCTTTGGATGTCAACAATCTCTGATGCTGTGGTGTACTGGTCTCTCTAAAATAATTACTTTCTATAGGATGGCTGTGACACCATCTGGAGAATTTTTGAAGAGTGAGTAAGACCATATTTACCTATTTTAATCCTGTTAATTTCTAGATTTCTCTAGAACAAACCCTTTTGGTAGTGTTGGTCTCTAGCATGACATTCTGAATAGATTTGGTTTGTTTTATTCTCTTTCATGCCCTTAATTTAGAGTCCTCTTTCAGGTCCCTGAAGTTGTGAGAAACATAATTGTCGTTTTCTCTTGGGCTTGTGTTTATTCTGAGATTAAAGCTTCCCTTGTCCGAAGCTTAAATAAATGTCCCCAGGGGTTTCCTCAGAGCATATGTGGCATTCTTTTTACATGCCTGTCCCATGTTCATCTTTGAAATTGGGGCCCAAACATTTCAGGCATGGTTCATTGTCCTCACTATAAAGACTGAATGGAAAATCAAAGATAATGAAGAAATTCAGCCTCAATTTCTCCCTTTTTTGATTTTCCACTTCTCCTTCCTCTGCCATTATCTTGGACATATTCTTACTCTATGTTTGTTTCTTTTATTCTTAGGATTTTCTGAACATATATTGTAATTTCCCTAGGATTATCAATCTGAGATTGCTCTCCTAAAGTTTCTGCAAAACTCACCTGATTTCAATATGTCTTGAATTTTTACCCACACCTGATAGTACAGTATATCAACTAATAGATTTCTGTTGTAGAACAGTAAGCTAACATGTCAAGTGATGGCTTATTTTCTCTCTCATGGTGTTTTTGCCTGTTGATTGACACCAGCCAGTCTCACACACACTGCCCAGGCATTTGCTTTTGTATTTGCTGACTGCTTTGCATGGGCCTCTTCAGCCCAGCCCAGCTGCTCAGAATTTATAAACCAGCCCCTTACATTCTGACTGACGTGCATCAGACAGACAGAGAGAGCAAGATGGAGAAACAGACCCACATCCTCATGACCCTACTGCTATGTGTGTCTGGTAAAAATTTAATGTGTTATAATCTTTACAGTGTTACATCTTCATATATAAGAAATTTACAATGTGAGCTGGGATGTAATATTTCTTATGTAATAAAACTCTGATATGACATTGTAAGGGCATTTAAAGGTCAATTTTCAACTGTTGTTATAATGTTTTTGTGTATGTACACATGGTCACTGTCTGTTATCAACTGGGTCACATTGTTATGACCCAGTCTCCATCCTCCCTGGCTGTGTCAGCAGAAGAGAAGGTCACCATCAACTGGAAGTCCAGTCAGAGTCTTTTATACAGTGAAAATCAAAAGAACTACTTGAACTGGTACCAGCAGAAACCAGGGCAGTCGCCTAAACTGCTGATCTACTATCATGCACTCGGCACATTGGGGTCCCTGATCGGTTCACAGGCAGTGGATCTAGGACAGATTTCACTCTCACCATCAGCAGTGTTCAGGCTGGAGATCTGGCTGTTTATTACTGTCAGCAGGATTATGGTAGTCCTTCCACAGTGCTTCAGCCTCCAACACAAACCTCCTTGATAGTCTCACCAGCTGCCTTCATCACAAACAGCCCTGAGTCTGCACACTTCCCTCTTCAGACAGAGAGCAGATGTGCTGAAAAAACCAATGAAAAAATTTTTAAAGCTCCATAAAAATAATGGGTTCCATGTCTTTTATATCTTTTGGTATGAAAAGTCAATATACCAAAATGCAGAAAAGAACTATGTATAATCTTACTATCTCTTCCATAACACATTACCAAAAACTTGGTTGCTTGAAAATGAGTGATTTAATTTTTGTTTTTATATTTCTGTAAATCTCTTATCCAACTTAAGACTCTATGACTGAGATGGCAGTATTAGAAAACTTCAGTTGAGTTTGGAATCTCTAGGAAAGAACATGGGTTTTTTTTTGGTTTGGTTTTTTTTGTTGTTTTCTGGTTTCTAGAGCTTTTTCTTTCTTCCTTTATTGTACCCATATTTTTATGATTTATCTTTTATTTTTCACATACTCTAAATTTATTTTACTTTTATTTAATTATATATATATGATATCATATATATATGCCTTAGTGCATGTGTGTGTGCATGTATAGGTGACTATGTACAATGTCAATCTGTTTAGGTCAGAGGATATCTTGGATATTAATCTTTCTTTTTGCCATGTGGGTTCTGGAGAACTCAGGTCTGACCTTATGTTTGTTGGCAGGTGTCTTTGCCCTCTGAGAAATCTTATTTCCCCTTAACATTCTTTATTGATTGTCACCCATCTCCAGTGGAGTCTGTGTGACAATTACTGCACAGACATGAAAACTAAGACCCCCCCAAAAGGGGAGAGTCTCCTGAACTGGGGTTGATATTCCAGCCAACAGAAACTGAAATTTGAAAACTCTCTTTGTTGGGAGCAATTTCTTAATTCTTTCTAAATCTAACTACATTTCACTCCCAAGGTGGGACTCCTCAAGCATAACAGTGATTGCTATGAGACCATGGCCTGGGATTACAGCCATGGACTGTCCATGGCCAAAGTATTCTGCTCCACTTCCACTTATTAAAAGATACATGACTAAAATTAATCATTAGTTAATAGGCTATACTATGGCCTAAAAATAGAGTATTTCAAAAGAATCCAGGTAACAAAAACAAACAAACAAACAAATGAAACAAAAACAAAAAACAACAAAACAAAAAAAAGCTTCCTGACACACAAGGGCTGGACACAAGTTTCATTAAAAAAAAGTTCTGTTAAAAAAAAGAGATATTGGCCCTGGACAAAACAAACAAACAAACAAAACAAAAGCAATACAAACGCATACATATTGATACTAAGCCACTAACTTAAAAGTGATGGTGTACTCTGTATCTTGTATTATTTCAATTCAAAGTCATAGTTCAAATTATAACAAAACTATCTGTTCCTGTACTGTGTATGCTTGACTGCTCACTGAATTCCACAATTCTGCTCTATAAAAAATACTGTCAAAAAATGTAACCAAAACCCCCCTACTTAAAAAAATGTATATAATACTAGACTACTTGACTAAAAAATACACTAAAATAAAAACTCAAACTTGAGTTGCCTCTGTCAGTTCACCTTATCTCTGTTCACCAAAGCTCCAAAATCTCTCATCCCAAGGGCCGATTCCCCAATTGAACTAGTGGTCCTTGACAATTGATATGTAGTAATTTTTTCAAAAATTTCCTCAAGGAATATCTTCCAAGTACATCTGTGTGTTTTGATCATATTCACCAAGTTATCCTATTTCTGTTTTTTCTTCTTGTTGTTATCTTTTTCTTCCTAGTTCCTCTTCTACTTCTTCCTTTATGTCTCTCTCTCTGTCTCTGTTTTTATCCCTCTTTGTCTCTCTTTATTTTCCCACTCTATTTCATATTACATTCATATTACATTCAGATTACACATTACCTTGTATACATAAATACCACAGACACACAGACATGCACAAATTCACATACACACACACATATATACATATACATGCATACACATATGCAAATGTACAGATATACACACAAACATAAAACACATATACACACAAGATCTTATACATACATACACATATATACATATACACTCAGGTATTTTGAATACAACATATTTAGGATCCACAAACGAGAAAATATATATTTGTTGCCCTTATTTCTGTGGACAAACATCCCTCTAAAGTTCCTGGAACAGATGTTCTTAAAATATGATAGACAACAAATGTCAGTACAGACAAATGTACTTAAAATTATTAATCTCAATAGCATGAGAAAGAAAATCATTTCATGATATAATATCTATCCATCAGTACAGTTACGAAGCAAGAACTAGAAGGAAAACTTTAGTCTGGAGAGGTGAACCACACCAAAGACAACATAAATAATAAATTAAGACCTGTAACAGGAGACAAAGAAGAAACCACAACAAAACTACAAAATGACAGGAGTCAATGAATATTGCTTACTGATACCTCTCAATATTAATGATCTCAATATTCTAATAAAAAGACTGGCTACCAGAGTTGATTAGGATACATCTTTTGGCAAAATCCAATAAACAAACCTTAACATTAAGGGAATACATCATCTCAGGGTAGAAAAATGAAAAATGGTATTCCTAAGATGTGGACCTAAGAAGTGATCTGGTGTAGGAATATTAGTAAGTGACAAAATAGATTACAAAACAAAACTAATAAAAAAGATATGGAATGCCACTACATATTCATCAAAGAAAAAACATCTACCAAACATTCATGTAACCCCAATCATTCATGCACCAAAGACAAAGGGACTCAAATTCATAAAAGAAATTATGCTACATCTGAAAACATATATTGACCTTGACACAGTGATAGTGGATGGTTTCAGTACTCTAACCTTCTACTGTGCTACCGAAGAATGATCCCATCAAAATTTGTTAAATATTAATATTCTTTCATAATAAGTGGAGAGAAACAGAATGTATAAAAATAAAAAGAGGATATAAGTTGCTATGACTATATTATTTCACAGTATTAAAATCTCATATAAGATAAAAAGACATAGTTTTTAAAATTAATAAATATAATAAGGATAAAAGCTAAAAATCACTAATAAAATCTTATTGTATTAAATAATAAAAATGGTATACATGAGATAAAATCCTTAAGTGACTTTATTTCATGTATCACAAGTTAGTGGAAAATAGTTGAAGTATTGGATATAATAATTATTTGATTATATATGATGCATAATGTATGTAATGTATATGATATTTATGCATACACATGTTTTTTGAAATATCACACATGATGCATTGCCATATATGTATACAATTTTATACTAAATTTTTTAATGTAAAAAAGCAGAATAGGAGCCATCCATGATATACATTATCTCATAGAATTTGAATTGATAACAGGACCACAATGAATGATGTCAATAGTCATTTTTGACAGATATAGCATCATCTAGGAGATAAGCCTTGTGAGATATGTAGATTAAATTTGCCTCTGGGAATGTCTGTGAAAGATCATCTTGATTGAGTGAATTGCTGTGGGAAGGTTCTCTTAGCTTTGGGCCATATCATGCCTTATACAGGGACCTTGACCTACAAAAACTTGAGAAAGTGGGCTAAGTACTAGCATTCTGCACTCTGCTTCTCAGCTGTGTATGTGATATTAGCAGCTGCTTCACACTCCTTCCTCTTTGTTTTTCACAGTATAATAGCTTGTTTGTTTGCACTGTGTTCCCAAATTAATCATGTTCCCAAGTAAGGAACAAAGGTTTCTTGAATTGTTTTTGTCAGTGTATTTCATTTATCACAGCAACAAAGAGAATCAAGGCCCCATCCATATGAGGCTAGAGGTGGTTTCTTGAAAAATGTGGTATTTCGTTGATCAGAATAAGGTGATTTAGTCATGACAGAGAAGAAAATTGCATTCTGCATCATCATGATTTCATCACTGAACCCTGAACTAAGAAGAGAGAAATGCAAGATTAAATAAAAACATTGAGTTTTTCCCATGATTTTCTTTTACTACTTGGATCAAATGAAGATATTTTCATTTGTAAACAATTTCCTTTCCAGCTCAGTTTCAAAGAACAGCTCACAAGGTACAAGGTTCCCTTGGAAGTCATTTACAAATAATTGATTTTCCATTGCCCCATCTGCATGTGTCACAGCCTTCCTTTCACACAGGTCTTTATTTTCTCAAGGATCTTCCTCATTATTCATAATTATTATTAATTTAAAAGCCTTTTGTAGACCTGGAGAGATGTTTCTAATATCTTATTGGTTAAGTGCACTCATTGGCTGATCTCCCAGAGGATTTTGGTTCAATTACCAGTACACAAATCATGGCTCACAATGATCTACAATTCCAATTCTCAGCAATCTGACTCCTTCAAGGCACCTGGCAGATGGATTATGCACAGAATTAATGCATCCAAAGCAGTCACAGACAGAAAATATTAAAAAGAAAGACCTTCACATACTATTTTCCACCCAGCACACCACCCTAAGGTTTTGAAGCTGATGTGTCACTAATGGGTATATCTTAAGTACATCTACAAAGAACAATCAGCTATGACTAGATGCTTTTAGCTCTTAAACAGATTCAGAGATTCTGCACAGGTCCTACCTAGAGGCTCACCATGTGTGGACTCTTGACTTCTTTAAGCAGGACAGATTTTACAGATTATCATTCTATATAAAGTCCTCCTATAACTTGAATGCAGTAACAAACTCCCACATCCTCAGATGCCACATTGATGATATTCAGCATGAAATTTGTTCCTGGCCCATTGCCATATACCATATCAGGGACCCCAGCTGGAAGCCTTATCAATCAAGATCTGAGGAGACGGATAGTTTATGTAGAAGCCAAGCCAAATAGCTCTTTCCATCATCATCTAGGAGGTTTTCAGTAGACTTGCAGAGAAGGACTGAGAGAATGTAATTTGAGTCATATCAATATCTTCAGTGGGTCCTAAATAAATAGGAAAGTTCACCTTGAAAAAAACTCAAGGCTACATGCAATATGATCATTTAGTCCATAGGGTAACATTTACAGTGAAGGATGAACTAAATATATTCTATTTTTAAAAAGTACCAAGATTCACAAGCCATGTTCTAGACTCTGTTCATAACATCCATTCCTTTTATATGAAAATATTTATCAGGTCCCACGTCGTACTTTTCAAATCTCCCAAGATCAAAGTCTAAATGCAATAGATGTAGATGTTACACTTGTATCTGACCTGAGTATAGGTAGGGAGCAGAAGTGATCACAGCTCATTATACAACCCCATTCTCCTCATTTCTCTCCTCTGTCCTTGGCTGGCATCCAGAGCATCAGCATCCCCAGGAGCTGAGTAGGAAACCTCATTTTAAGAAACTGAACTAAGGATTCCAGATCAGTTAGAGCAAGATTGCAGCTAAGCTTTTAGCTCAAACTTGCAAGAGATACTCAAGGAACACTATGCAAATCTCTTGGTTGGTAGGTGAAAAGAGCTAGACAAAGGGAGGTAGTCTCTGGGTTTGGTCAAGATATGTAAAAGTCTTTTATATTTGAGGGAAAACCAATAGATATAAAACCTATGTTTCCCAAACCAGTCTGGAGAAGACCATGAAGAATGTCAGATCTGTAGATGAAAGGGTACACACATATCAATCACTTTCTTAAAGTACCAGAAGCACAAGATTGTAAGTGTGTGTGTGTGTGTGTGTGTGTTTGTGTGTGTGTGTATGTGTGTGTGTGTGCGCACTTGCTGCATATGCCAGGCTACAAGGCTCCTTCTCAGCCTGTAATAAACAAGAAACAAGTCTCTTCAGCAATAGTGGTTTACCATCAATATATGGAGGGCAACCAATAGCCAGCGTGGTTTGGGAGTTTCTATTTAGACTTTCTGGCCTCCAACTCTTTTAGATGTAAACCATTCCTAAGACTGGAGGTTTCTTTTGGTGGGTTCAGATGTCTAGTTGAACTTTTGTCATCCTTGCTTGTTATTTGATGATTCCATTTAGATTTCTTTGTTTTTAAATTTTAATTTATTATAATTGATTCAGATTACATTGTGATTGTTAATTCCTCTTTTATCTTCCTGGTCCCACCTTTCCTCCCTCTTCCACCCTATTCCCCTCCCCTAGAACTCTGAGAAAAGGGGACCTCTTCTCTTACCATATGACCACAGCCTATCAGGTCTCATACAGATAGCCTGCTTCCCTTTCTTATGTGTGCCCATTGGGCCTCCCGACCAACATAAATGATCAAATTGGGGGCACTAAGTTCATGTTTGAGGCAGTCCCCACTCACCTCATAGGAGGGAAGAATGAGCTGTACATTGCCTATATCTGAAAAAGGAGTCTATGTATATGCATACATTTTCCTAGGTTTGTACAATAGTTTGTGTAGGACCCCTGTAGGTCTGGATATGCTGGCCTTTTTGGTCTTTTTGTGAGGCTCCAGTATGCTCTGGGTCCTTCTATTACTCCATTCTTCCATACTACTCTCTGTGTTCCTCCCAGAGTCCAGTCCTGACTCCCATTGGGTACAGTATCTCAGAGGACATGTATTTTATCCTAATATCCACTTATAAGTGAGTATATACCATGTGTGTCTTTCTGGGTTTGGGTTACCTCTCTCAGGCCACCATTTATTGTAACTTCTTTTTGCCTGCAAATTTCAAGATTACCTTGTTTTCAATAGCTGAGTAGTAGTCCACTGTGTAAATATACCACAGTTTATTTACCCATTCTTCAGTTGAGGGACATCTAGGTTGTTAGCAGATTCTGGCTATTATGAATAAATCTGCTATGAATGTAGTTGAGCAAATATGTCCTTCTAGTAGGTTGGGCATCTTTCCAGTGTATGATCATGAGTGGTGTAGCTGCATCTTTTGGTAGCAATATTCCTAATTTTACAAAATATCAGATTGATTTCCAACATGGTTGTACAAGTTTGCACTGCCACCAGCAATGGAGGAGTGTTTCCCTTTCACCATATTCTCACCTGCATGTGATCTTAGCCATTCTGGTATGTGTAAGATGGAATCTCAAAGTCATTTTGATTTGCATTTTACAGATAACTAAGGACATTGAAGATTTCTTTTGGGGTTTTCTGCCATTTTATGATTCTATGTTGAGAATTCTCTTTTTAATATATACCCAATTTTTTATTGGATAATTTGGTATGCTCGTTTTTAATTTCTTGAGTTTTTAAAATGTATGTTGGATACTAGTCCTGTAAGGGATGTGGGTTTGGGAAAGATATTCTCCAAGTCTAGAGGCTATTGTTTCATTCTGTTGACAGAAAGTCCCTTGACTTTCAGAAAATTTTCAGTTTCATGATGTTCCATTCATTAATTATTGATCTTATGGCCTGAGCTGTTGGTGTTCTGTTCAGGAAGCTGTCTCCTGTGCCAATGAACTCAAGGCTCTTCTCCATTTTTTATTCTAACAGATTTAGTGTGTATGATTTTATGATGAGGTCTTTAGTTTTGACTTCAGGTTTGTACAGGCAAATTGGTATGGATCTATTTTTATTTTTCTACATGTAGCCATTCAGTTAGACCAGCACTATATTTTGAAGATGCTATCTTTTTTCCATTGTATGACTTCGGCTTCTTTGTCAATAACCAAGAGTCCATAGGTATGTACGTATATTTCTGGGTCTTTGATTTGATCCACCTGATCAACCTGTGTATTTTTGCGCCAGTACCATGTGTTTTTATTGAGATTCCTCCAGAGGATCTTTTATTTACAGGTTTGTTTTAGCTATTTTGGATTTTTCATTTCTTCATATTAAGTTGAGAATTGATCTTTCATGATCAGTAAAGGATTGTGTGAGAATTTTGCTGGGAAATGCATCGAATCTGTAGATTGCTTTTTGTCAGATTGCCGTTTTTATTACGTTGATTCTCCCAAACCATAAGCATGGGAGATCTTTCCATCTTCAGAAATCTTCAACTTTTTTCTTCATCGATGTGAAGTTTTTTTCCATACAAATCTTTCACTTTCTTCGTTAAAGCAAACAAACATACTTAATATTATTTTTCCTATTATGAAGGGTGTAGTTTTCCTAATATTTTTCTCAGCCTGTTTATTATTTGTATACTGGACAGCTACTCATTTTTTTTAGTTGATTTTGTATCCAGTCACTTTGAAGAAGGTACTTATCAGCTGTAGGGGTTCCTTGACATAATGTTTGGGGTCACTTATGTATACTATTATATCACCTATGAATAGTGATAATTTTACTTCTTCCTTTCCTATTTGTATGTACTTCATCTCCTTCAGTTATCTTATTGCTCTAGCGAGGACTTCAAGCACTATATTGAAGAGAAGTGAAGAGAGTGGACAGCCTTGTCTTATGCTTGATTTCAGTGGAATTGATTTAATTTTCTCCCCTTTAGTTTAATATTGGCTATAGGCTTGTTATATATTGCTTCTATTATATTTAAGTATATGGCTTGTATTCCTGCTCTCTCCAGGATTTTTAACATTAATGGGTGTTGGATTTTGTCAAATGTTGATTCAGTATCTAAGGAGAAGATCATGTGCTTTTTTTCTTTCAATTTGTTTATATGACGGATTATGTTGATGGATTTCCATATATTGAACCAGCCCTGCATTCCTGTGATGATGTTTACTTAGTCTTGGTGAATGATAGTTTTGATGTATTCTTGAATTTGGCTTGAGTATTTTATTGAGTATTTTCACATCAATATTCGCAAAAGAAATTGGTCTGAAATTCTCTTTCTTTGTTGAGTCTTTTTGTGGTTTATATATCAAGGTGACTGTGGCCTCATAGAATGAGTTTGGTAATGTTCTTTCCATTTGCATTTTATGAAATAGTTTGAAAAGAATTTGTATTAGCTCTTCTCTGAAGGTCTGTTAGAGTGCTTCACTGAATCCATCTGGTCCTGGGCTTTTTTGTTCTTGGGAGACTTTTGATGACTGCCTCTATTTCCTTGGGTGAGTTAGGACTATTCAATTTGTTTACCTGATCTTGATTCAAATTTGTTAATTGTTATCTATCAAGAACATTGTTAATTTCATTTAGATTTTCAAATAATGTTGCATATAGGCTTTTGACGTAAGACTCAATGATTTTTTGGATTGTCTAAGTGTCTGTTGTGTTTCCCTTTTAATTTCTGATTTTGTGGTTTGATTATTTTCCCTCTACCATTTGGTTAATTTGCCTAAAGTTTTGTCAATCTTTTTGATTTTTCTCAAAGAACCAGCTGTTTGTTTTGTTGATTCTTTGAAGTGTTTTCTTCGTTTCCCATTTATTGATTTCAGCCCCAAGTTTGATGATTTCCAGCTATCTGTTCCTTTTGGGTGTGTCTGCTTCTTTTTGTTGTAGTGTTTTCATGTGGGTTGTTAAGTTACTAGTATGGGATCTCTTCGGTTTCTTTATAAAGGCACTTTGTGTATGAACTTTCCTCTTAAAACTTATTTCATTGTGTCCCATAAGTTTGGGTATTTGTGCCTTCAATTTCATTGAATTTTAGGAAGTTTTTAATTTCTCTTTTTATATTGCCACTTACCCAGATTTCATTGAATAAGGATTTGTTCAGTTTCCATGAGTTTGTAGCCTTTTGGTTTATTCTTTTGTTGTTGAATTCCAGCTTTAATCCATGGTGTTCTTATAAGATGCAAGGAATTATTTTTTAAAAAATTTTGTATCTGTTGAGGTTTGCTTTCTGACTGAGTATATGGTCAATTTTTGAGAAGGTTCTATGAGGTCCTGTAAAGAAGGGGTATCCTTTTGTGTTGGGTGAAATGTTCTGTAGATATGTTAGGTCCATCTCTTTCATGATGTCTATTAATTTCTTTGTTTCTCCATTTAGTTTTTGTCTTGATGATCTGTCTATGGGGGAGAGAGGGATTTTGAAGTCTCCCACTATTAAAGTATGGCTTAAATTTTAGTAATGCTTCTTTTACAAATGTTGGTGCTCCTGCATTTGGGCCATAGATGTTCAGAATGGAGACATCATCTTGGCATGTTTTATTCTTTGGTGGGTATGAAGTGGCCTTTCCCATCTCTTTTGATTAGTTTTGGTTGAAAGTCTATTTTATTAGACACTAGAATGGCTACTCTAGCTTGCTTCTTGGGTCAATTTGCTTGGAATACAGTTTTCCACTCCTTTAATTTCAGGTAATATCTATCTTTATTTCTGAGGCATGTTTTTTGTATGCAGCATAACGATAGATCCTGTTGTTTAATCCATTCTACCAGCCTGTGTCTTTTTACTGGGGATTTAAGGCCACTGATATTAAGAGATATTAATGACCTGTGGTTTTTAGTTCCTTTTATTTTGATAATGTTGGGATAAAGTGTATTTGTGTTTCTGTGTTTTTATTTGTGGATGTGACACTATTTATTTCTTATGTTTTCCTGTGTGTAGTTAGCGCTCTTGAGTTGGAATTTTTCTTCTAGTAGCTTCTTTTGAGCTGGGTTTGTGGTTAGGTACTGATTAAACTTGTTTTTGTCATGGAATATCTTGTTTTCTCCATCTATGGTGATCGAAAATTTTGTAGGCTATAGTAGTCTGGGTTGGCATCTGTGGTCTTTTAATATTTGCATGACTTCTGTCCAGGTCCTTCTAGATATCATGGTCTCTGTTGAGAAGTCAGGTGTAATTGTGATAGAGTTTTCTTCTTATGTGACTTGACTTTTTTCTTTTGCAACTTTTAATATTCTGTCTTTGTTCTGTGCATTTAGTGTTTTGGTTTTTATGTGATGACAGGATTTTCTTTTTTCCTGTGCGTTTATTGTTTTGGTTATCATGTGGTGGGAGGCTTTTATTTTCTGGTTGAATCTATTTGGATTTCTGTAGACTTCTTGTATGTTTATTATCACTTTTTTCTTTAGATTGGTAACATTTTCTTCTACAATTTTTTTTGAAATGTTTTCTGGACCTTGGATCTTGGAATCTACTCCTTCATCTATTCCTATTATTCTTAGATTTGGTCTCTTTATAGTGTTCCCAGATTTCTTGAGTGCTTTGTGTCAGGAACTTTTTAGTTTTAATGTTTTCTTTGATCAATAACTTTGATCGTATCTTCCACACTTGGTCTTCTCTCTTCCATCTCTTGTGTTCAGTTGGTGTGGCTTGTGTCCATTGTTCCTGTTTGCTTCTCTATGTTTTCCAACTCTAAGATTGCCTCAGCATCTGTTTTCTTTGTTGCTTCTAATTCTCTCTTTATGTCTTGAATACTCTTATTCATTTCTTTCACCCATTTGACTGACCTTTCCTGTAACTCTTTATGAGATTTATTCTGTTCCTTCATCTGTTTGGTGGCTAATGTTGGCCTACATCTGGGAGTTTTCTGTGGCTTACCTGGATGGCCAGAGGTCAGACCCACCCATGTTCCACCAGTGTGCATCCCTCTCACATGGGAATCAACAGCATTAGTGTTTTGTAGATCTCAGTTTGGTATTTTGGTCTCTGTGCAGTCCTGGTTCTCTTGCTATTCAGACATGGTGTGCAATTGGTGCCACCATCTTGGATCCCTCCAATATTCTTTTCATTTAATCTTGTTATATAATATGTGTCTAGACACATATGTGGTTTTCTTAGACTTTTTAAAAAGTTTTTTAATATAAAATTAAACTTACTCCCACATAACCCTTTGATTTTTATTTTATGTGGTGCAAGCGCATCTCTTCTATCTTTGTTTTTATCAATTTAGATCTCTTTCTCTAGGTTAGTGTGCATGCTGTTCTTCACCTAATTTGTGAAAAAGCAAATCTTTGCATAATTTTATGCATTATTATTTTAAACTCCATCTCCTTAGTTTCAAGAATGATATTTAATCATCTCTTCATATTTCACTGCATTTGGGTTTGACTTGATTCTTCCTTATATCTTGAGGCTCATTTTGAGATATATATGATTTTGGTCATTTATTTGAGTTGTGGCTTCTCCTTCTCCTTCTCCTTCTCCTTCTCCTTCTCCTTCTCCTTCTTCTTCTTCTTCTTCTTCTTCTTCTTCTTCTTCTTCTTCTTCTTCTTC
>CAJRSG010014864.1:291964-306774 GCA_907169655.1 Acomys percivali
GAACCGTGGAGCACTCCTGCTGCCGTGGTGTCGGGATCCTGGTGTTCCTGGCTCAGAAATCTGTGCAATTCCCCGAAATGTTCACTGGAGCTTCCAAACACGGTCCACACTGCTCGCCGCCATCTTGGATCTGTCACTTCCTTATTGGTTAGACCCATGTTTTAGTGTGTATGATGTGTCTGTATGTTTGTATGTTTGAGCACCATCATGTTTAAAGACAACATCTCTTGCCATGGTATGTGGGTGGAAATCAGAGGACAATTTTGGCTATGGCTGTTCTCATCCATTATATCTGAGACTAGGTCTCTTATTGTTCACCACTACTCATGACACACTTTCTATGCCAGAATCTTCTGCATATTCTCTTGTCTCTGTCTCTCATCTTGCCACAGGTTCACTCCAAGTACAATGACAGCATCTGGTTATATGTAGGTCCCTGGGATGTGAGCCAGGTCCTCACACTTATGTCGTAAGCACTTTTCCTACAGAGCCATCCTGTCAGCCTATTGTCTTTAAGTAAAACAACTGAGAGGCTGTTGATCAGAAATAACACTTCAGTAAATGTAGGAAGGCAAAAACATAGAAAACAATTATGTAAAGGAGATGTCACCAGATACATGTAAAATACTGCTTTGTACAGTATTTTTGTCATGAATGGGCATAATTTAATCAATCATGCATGTGCAATGAGTATAGTTTTTTTTTAATCATCCAAGATTTTCAAAAGAGATAAATTTTATCTTGTCATGGTGATGAAAATTAAATTAACACAACTGGATTCTTCCTCCAAGAAATTGTTAGATAGTCAGACAGACTGACAAATAGGTAGATAGAGAAGTGAATATTTCTTTACATTCTATTATACCTGCACCATTTAACTTTCCAACAGGAAGTATTTCCTACCAAAATTTGCATGGGGGAAAGGCCATAATAATATTTTAATTAAATTAAAATTTTGTCAGAAGATTTATGAGAATAAAAGAGAGAAAAAGAAGCATGGAATGGAGAGAGTAGGAAGAGAAGAGGGAGAGGAAATAAAGGGGCAGAGGGAGGCAGGTAGGGAAGAAGGAGAGAAAGAGAGAGGGACTGAAGAAAGAAAGGAAGAAAGAAAAAATGAGAAAGACAGGACATAAGTGAAACTTCTGGAAGATGGAAAAATCATTTTCTCCATTTGAGTGACACTGGTTATAGCAAGCACTCCAAGGCAAGCAGTAGTATCTGGCCAACATATATTGAATTGCACTTTTTTTTTTGGCTAAAGGGTATTTTATTTTTGATTTGGTTTTATTTTCTCCTGTCTATAGTTTTTTTGATGTTTGGTTTTATTTTGTTTTCCTAGTTTTGAGGTGTTTTAAGGACTTCAAGACCAATCTGTCTTTTTACATTATTGTAGGTGGAAAAGGGAGAGGTTAATTCTGGGAGGTGTAGGGATGTTTATATGATCTTGATTCAATTTTGACAAGTAGAATCGATCAAGTAACTTGTCCATTTCCCTTACATTTTAAAATGTTGTGGCATATATGCTTTTAAATAGAATCTTATGATTTCTTGCATTTCTTCTATACAGGGTTTCTTAATTGCAATTATAAGAGCAATAAGTGGGAAGATGTGAGACAAATACATATTTTTTCCTTAGGATGTCAGAGATAATAGATTTAAGTCTCCTGATGTTTTGGAGATGGAGTGGATACTGAGCTTGGGTTATATACTGTGTAGGGTCCTGTAGTTTGATGTCAGCAAAGGAATGGCATTTAGTGACAGAGATGTTTTGGACATTTCAGACTTTTAGAGATATAATAGAGTCTCAGAAAGGAAGTAATACGTTAGAAATTATAGGTAGGGTAGATTGGAGAAAGAGAAGAGGAGCTTTTTGAGTCTGTGGTCAGGCAAATGGGAGGAGCAAAGGAAATAGAGGCTTCCACTTTGTCTAGAAAATTCCTTACCAATAAGGGAACGGGACAGGGTAGTACCACTAGAAAAGAATGGGTGATAAGAACACACTTGAAAATGCAATTGAGCGGCTAGGTCTGCTGTTGTTGGTAAGGCTGTTCCCCTTACCCATAATAGGGATACAAGAGAAGGAAAGGTAAGTTCCCAAAACTATGCTAGGACTAGTGCCCATGTTGTCCAGGACCTAAGAGATGGGTCTTCTTGAAACTATGATAATTGCTTGGGGCTCCCTGTTAGTGAATGTAGTGGCTAGTCCAAGGGAGCCTGGATCCCTTCAATTGTCCATGACCAGGCCTCGGACCTCAGTTGGAGGGTGATCTGGGAGTGATATCCTTGCACTTTGAGGGGCATAGGGACTATCAGTAGCCTAATGTCTTCCTTGATGGCACTTTGGACATTGAGCCTGAGGCTTGCAGGAGTTAGGACAGGCCTTGGTCTAGTGACCCTCAAGAGTACACTTGAAACAGGGACCTGGTGGTCCTCAAGCCTTAAGAGTCAAAGGATCCTAAGTAGTCGCCAAAGCTGGTTTAGCAGCCTTGCCCAGAATTTGGTATTTTTGTTGGTCTTTCATCTCTCTCATAGTATACTTTAAAGGCCAATGCTAAGACTTCTGACTGTGGAGTTAGGGGTCATCTCTACAAGTGCTTAAGCTGGTCTTTAGTGTCAGAGGTACTCTGGGAAATGAAATAGGTCATCAGAAGTTGTTTAGACTCTGGATTCAGAGACCCATGACTATTCTGTGACCCATGGTACAGAGGAGCAGGGGGTCACTGGCTGGCCTCCTGCCATCCAGACTAGTTAAGCATCAGAGCTTCCAGCCTAAGGAAAGCATGAGAAAAAAGGTGAATCTATTCTCAGACACCCTCTACCTAACTCCAGAAGCTACATCCCCAAAAACAGAGATGGCAAGATGACTAAGGGTCAGCATAAAGTCATACACAAAAAACTCCACAAAACAATATAGCATCTCCAGATCCCATCTTTCCCAAAGAAAGCAACTCACTTAACTCAAACACAACTGAAATACAATAAAATGACCTCAAAGCCTTAGTAATGAGGATGATAATGTAGGAAACAAATAAAAGTCGTAATCAAATGCAGGAAGATGAAGACAAACAGGCAGAAGATATGAAAGAGGCACTGGAAAATTTTCAGGAAAATACAAACAACAATATGAAGGAACTCAATAAAACTGTTCAATCTCTGAAGGCCTATAAAGAGGCAATGGAACAAACTCGGGAATATACAAAGAATCAGATGAAAGAAATCAATGAAACAGTTCAAGATCTGAAGATGAAAATGGATACAATGATAAAGACAAAGACAGAATAAAAGGAAGGTGAGAGCTCAGAGAGGAAGGTGAGCAGCATAAAGGTGAGCTTTCCTAACAGAATTCAAGATGTGGAGGAATGACTCTCAGGTCTAGAAGATACAATCATAGATCTTGAAGCAACTATTAAAGAAAACACTATGTCTTGAAAAATCCTGACACAAAACATCCAAGATATCAAGGACACCATCAAAAGAAGAAATCTGAGGATAATAGGCATTGAGGAAAGAGAAGATGCCAGACTCCCAGGAAATATTCTCAACAAAACCATGAAGGAAAACACCCCCAATTTAAATAAGGATATGCCTATAAACATACAAGAGGCAAAATAGGATAGGTCAGAAAAGAAAAACTTACCGTCACAAAGTAATCAAAACACGAAATATACAGAATAATGAAAAAATATTAAAAGCTGCAAGGGAAAAGGGCCAAATAATATTTAATGGTAAACCTTTCATAATCACACTTGACTTCCCAGCAGAGGCCATAAAAACCAGAAGGGCCTGAACAGAGGACCTGCAAATCCTAAGAGATCACAGATGCCAGGCCAGACTACTGTACCCAGTGAAACTATCAATAACCACTGACAGAGAAAACAAAATATTCCATGACAAAAACAAATTCAAATAGTACCTAACCATAAATCTGGCTTTGTAGAAGTTACTAGAAGGAAAACTATACCCCAAAGGGACAAGTTACAGCAGTAACTACACAGGAAACAGGTAACTACACCATAGAAAAAACACAACCACACAAACTGGAGCCAACATCAAAGTGAAAGGACTTAACAGTCACTGGTCATTTATATCTCTCAACAGCAATGGTCTTAATTCTCCAACAAAAAGACACAGACTAGCTGAATGGATACATAAACAAGATCCAACATTCTTCTTCATTCAAGAAACACATCTCACCCATAAGGATAGACATTACCTAAGGGTAAAAGGTTGAAAAAGATTATTCCATGCAAATGGTCACAAGAAGTAAGCTGGTGTTGCCATTTTAATATCTAACAAAATAGATTTTCCATCAAAATTAATCAAAAGAGACGAGAAGGACACTTGATACTCACCAGAGGTAAAGTCAACCAAGATGACATCACAGTTCTGAACATCTATACTCCCAAGTAAGGGGCACCTACATTTGTAAAATATCTATTAAAAAAGCTTAAACTACTCTTCGATCCCCACATAATAATAGTGGGAGACTTCAACATCCCACTCTCACTGAAGGGTAGGTCATTGAAACAGACACTAAGCTGAGAAATAACATCAATAATCGCTTCCGTGAATTAAGTGGATATAACAGATATCTACAGAACTTTTCACCCAAACAAAAAGGAATATACCTTCTTCTCTGCAGGTAATGGATCCTTCTCCAAAATTGATCACATACTAAGTCACAAAGCAAGCCTCAACAGATATAATAGGATTGAAATAATAACCTTGTATCCTATCATATCACCATGGTCTTAGGCTGTACGTCAACAACAACAGAAATTTAAAAAAGCTTTCACATACATGGAAACTAAACAACTCTTTATTTAATGGCACCAGGGTCAGGGAATAAATAAATAAAGAATTAAATACTTCCTGAAATACATGAGAATGAAGGGACAACATACCCAAATTTGTGGGATACATTAAAAGCAGTGCTAAGAGGAAAATTCATAGCACTAAGTTCCTCTATAAATAAATTGGAAATATCACACATAAGAAACTTAATGACACAGCTGGAAGCCTTAGGAAAAAAAAAAGAAGCAGAAATACCCAAGAGGAGTAGATGTCTGGAAATTAAACTGAGGGCTGATATGAACGAATTAGAAACAAACAGAACAGTCCAAAGAATCAACAAAACAAAGAGCTGGTTCTTTGAGAAAGTCAACAAGGTAGAAAAAACTGTTGGCCAAACTAAATAAAAGCCAGAGAGACAGTATCTAAATCAACCAAATCCTAAATGAAAAGGGAGACACATCAGCAGACACTGAAGAAATACAAAGAATCATAAGATCTGACTTTAAAGGCATATTTGCCACAAAATTTGAAAATTTAAGGGAAATGGATGATTTTCTTGATCAACTCCACCCACCAAAATTGAGTCAAGAACAAAAAAAAAACAAGCCAAATAATCCCATTTCTCCTATAGATATAGAAGCAATCCTTGATAGTCTCCCAACCAAAACAAAACAAAACAAAACAAAACAAAAAAACCGCCTAGGGTCAGGTGGTTTCAGTGCAGAATTCTACTAGACCTTCAAGGATGAGCTAATACTGATATTTTCAAGATACTCCAAAATATAGAAATGCATAGAACACTGCCAAATTCATTCTATAAGGCCATTGTCACATTGGTACCTAAACCTCACAAAGACCAATTTCTCTTATGAACATTAGTGCAAAAATACTCAGTAACATACTCTCAAACGAATACAAGAACACATCAAAAATGTCATCATGACCAGGTAGACTTCATTCTAGGCATGCAGGCATGGTTTAATATAGAGAAATATATCAATGCAATCCATCATATAAACAAATTGAAAATAAAAAACCACATGATCATCTCCTTAGATGCAGAGAAAGCAGTTGATAAAATACAACACCCATTCATGTTTAAAGTTTTGGAGAGATCAGGGATACAGGACACATACTTTAACATAATAAAGGCTATATACAGCAAGCCAATGGCCAACATCAAAATAAATTGAGTGATACTCAAGGAAATTTCTCTAAAATCGGGAACTGCGCGAGGCTGCCCACTTTCTCCATATCTCTTCAATATTGTACTGGAAATTCTAGCCAGAGCAACAAGACAACAAAAGGATATCAAGGGGGATCCGAATGGTAAAGGAGGAAGTCAAATTATCCCTATTTGCAGAAGATATGATAGTGTCCATAAGTTACCCCAAAATTCCACCAGAAAACTCCTACTACTGAAAAACACATTCAGCAAATTGGCTGGATACAAAATTAACTCAAATAGTCAGTAGCCTGTCTATATACAAATGAGAGTCGTGCAGAGGAAGAAATTTTGGAAGCCACACCCTTCACATTAGCCATAAGCAATAGAAAATATTTAGGAGTTATTCTAACCAAGGAAGTGAAGGACTTGCCTGAAAAAAAATCCAAAACTCTGAAGAAAGAGATTGAAGATGACATGAGAAGATGGGAGTATCTCCCTTGTTCTTGGATTGGGAGAATTAAGAGTAAAATGGCCTTCTTACCAAAAGCAATTTAGAGATTCAATGCAATCCCTATCAAAATATCTATGCAATTTTTAAAAGACATTGAAAGTTCAATTCTCAATTTCATATGGAAAAAAAGGAAAAACTCACAATAGCTAAAACAATCTAGTACAATAAAGGATCATCTGGAGGAATCGCCATACCTATCTGAAGCTGTACTATAGAGCAACAACAGTAATTAAAACAGCATGGTACTAGCACAGCAAGCAGTTGCTTGATCAATGGAATTGAATCAAAGACCCAGAAATGAATCCGCACACATATGGTCACTTGATTTTTGATGAAGAAGCCAAATCTATTGAATTGAAAAAAGATAGCACCTTTAAGTAATGGTGCTGGTCTAAATGCATGTCTACATGTAAAAAATGCAATTGGACCCATATTTGTCACCATGCACAAAACTCAAGTCCAAGTGTATTAAAGACCTCAACATAAAACCAGAGACACTAAATCGGTTAGAAGAAAAAGTGGGGAGGAACCTGGAACACACTGGCACAGGAGCAACTTCCTGAACAGAACACCAACAGCCTAGGCCTTAATAACAAACATTAATAAATGGGACCTCATGAGGCTGAAAAGCTTCTGTAAGGCAGGAGAAACTGTCAACAGAACAAAGCAACAGCATATAGACTGGGAAAAGATCATCATGAACCCTACATCTGACAAAGATCTAACACAAAAATATATAAAGAATTCAATAAATTAAAAACCACCAACCAAATAATTCAATTGAGAAATGGGGCTCAGAACTAAACAGAGAATTCTCAACAGAAGAATGTCACATGGCTGAGAAACACTTAAAGAAATGCATCTTTAGTTATCATGAAATGGAAATCAAAACAACTCTGTGATTCCATCCTACATCCATGTGAATGGCTAAGATAAAAAATTAAAATGACACCATATTCTTGTCAGGATGTGGAGAAAGAGGAAGACTCCTTCGTTGCTGGCAGAAATGCAAACTAGTACAGCCACTTTGGAAATCTATCTGGCACTATCTCTGAAAACTGTGAATAGGACTTCCTCAAGACCCAGCTATTCCATTCCTTGGAATATACTCAGAAGATGCTCCAGCACACAAGGACATATGCTTAACCATGTTTATAGTGGCCTTATTCATAATAACCAGATCATGGAAATAGTCTAAGTGTCCCTCAGTAGAAGAATGGATAAAGAAACTGTGGTACATGTACACTATTGAATACTACTCAGCTATTAAAAACAAGGAATTCCCAAAAATTGTAGACAAATGGATGGAACTAGAAATGATCATAATGAGTAAGTTAACCCAGAAGCAGAAAGACTCAAATGGTATATACTCACTCATAATTGGACACTAGCTCAAGGGGCATTTCTCATGGAAGTCTTTACTTACAAGGAAATTGGGATAGATGTGTGGACATCCTATTCAGACTCTAGGTGAAAGAAGTATGGGAGAATGGGGAAATAGAATGATCCAGAGGATCCTAGAGAGGATACTAGGAGAACTTTGTGATAGGCTGATCTGAGCCAAGGGGGTTCTGCACAAACTATGGCACCAACCAAGGACAATATATGCAGTAAACATTGAACCTCTACCCAGATCTATGCAATGGACTGGACATTCTCCACAGTTGAGTGGAGAGTGGGGACTGACATTCACATGAACCCTGGTGCCCCATATTTGAGCATATCCCTTTTATGGGAGGGATGGTGGCACTCAGAGGAAGGATAACAAGCTATCAACCAGAAGCTTGATTCAATATTATCATATAGAGAGGGAGGAGGTCCCCCTCAGTCACAGGCACAGGTGAGGGGAATAGGGTGAAAGTGGGAGTGAGGGACGAACAACAGGAAACAAAGAATGCGCTAACAACTGAAATGTAATATGAATAAATTAATAAAAAGAGTAAAAAAAAAAGAAAAAATTATCCAAATGAGGGGAAAAAAAGAAATAAAGGTGCTAAATTATTGGATCTTAAAAAAATATTAAAAAATTCAAAAAGATGTTAGGTGTTTGATATAAAAGTACTTTGTTAGTTTTAGAAAATTAATACTTGTTTTTATAGAAAATATAAAGATTCTTTAGAATTTGCTTTTTGAGCAATATGAGGTGGGCTTTGAAGGTCGTGCTTTACAGATGTTTTAAAATAGAGGTTTTGTAATGGTACATAGCCTTGGCTTGTATAAAGATGGATATCATACCTGTTGATTTGGGCTGGGAAGTAAGTTTTTTCTTTCTTATGGATATTTATTTTCAAGCTATATTGCTATACAATTATGATCACACAATGCCTAAGCCTGGATAAATTTATAATAATATTTTCCAGAGTGTTATTTAAGAAATAATAATTACTTCATGCTCATAATTTCTTGATTATTGGTTGATTTTGCTTTATTGTAGGTTATGCAGAATGATTTGGATTCCTTCATTACATTGTATTCTTGCTCTTTTATTTTTAAATGCTCTATGGATTATAAAATTTGAAACATTATGGTGCAATCTGTAATGAATAAATTGAACTTCACTTTAAATAAAGTATTGGGCTTGGCCCAAAGAACAGAAGAAAAGTAAAGTTCTCCTGGCCTAGAAGACTTTTCATTTTGTGCCACAACTTAATGCTGGGCCTCAATATTTCTTTTCTCTTCTATTCCTCAATTGCTCCTTAACAATTAGTTCCTTTACATAATTGTTCACCAACAGTTTGTTCTGTTAAGTAACTGTTTCTTGCTAGCTCAATTATGCCTTCTGCAAAATCACCAAGAATTTCTTCTTTCTACAGGACATACCAATAGGGAGATGGGGAATGTACATGAGTTCCCAACTTGACCAAGAATCTATTGCAAAATAGTACTATTTGAGAAGTGAAAATTAATTTTCTTCAATGGAATCTCACAACAGTTACAAACCACACTTAAGAACAGGCCCCATGGCCGCATTAGATGCCCAAAACAAAATGAACTCAATGCTATTTTTCGGGATTTTTTTCTGGCTCGCATTGCTTTGTTTGGCATTTATTACATTACTAGTATTTATTTATATATTATGGTTTCTGATTTTGTGTTTTATGTTGTGTATATGTTTCACTATTTCTTTATTAGATTTTTTAAAAATTTGCCAGTCTTTCTACTAAAAAGGGTTATAAAGAAAGCATGGATTTGGATGTTTGGGAAAGTGGAAAGGATCCCAGATATAGTGAAAAGGAAACTTATGATCTGAAAATAGTGTATGAAAAATTAATTTCAGTAAAACAGAATCAACTTTACCTTTGAAATCATGAGATATTTACACATAACACTTAATACATGTTTAGTATATATATGTCATATGTGTAATCAAACATTCTTTTTAAAGATGAATTTTTAAAATATATATCTTTGTGTGTCTATCATATGTGTGTAGGTTACTTTATGAGCCAGAAGAGGGTACTGGGCCATTTGGAACTAGATTTAGTGGTGGTTCTGAGTCTTTAGTTATGAAGTCCTAGTAATTGCAGATCGATGTAAATCATAAGATATAGAAAGTTATATGTCAGACAGAATGAACTAATTTTATTTATTCATTTTTAAAAATTGAATCTTTTTATGTATCCCAGGGTAGCTCAAAACTTGCTTTTTAGTGACGGTGTGCTGAACTCATTGAAATTGGCATTTATGAACATTTTAATTACTGTAATGCCATGTATACCATGTATTTATAAACAATAAACAATATTATGTTAAAGCTTTATCTGAGTTATAGAAAATCCTTCCATGTCTATTATTTCTTCTCACAGTTGTTGGATAGCCACAGCCACTTATCCAGAGATTAAAGTATTCTATGTTTTAAAACAGCAAAGCAGGGGCTGGAGAGATGAGTCAGTGGTTAAGAGCACTGTCTGCTCTCCAGAGTTCCCAAGATCAATTCCAAGCAACCACATGATGGTTCATAACCATCTATAATGTGCTCTGGTGACCTCTTCAGGTATGCAGGTGTACTCATGCACACAAAATAATGTTTTTGGGGGCTGGAAAGATGGCTCAGAGGTTAAAAGCATTATATGTCCTTCCAAAGGTGTGGGGAACAATGCCAAATTCTGCCGTGTCAGAAATCCTCTGCTTAGGCTATATACTGTGACCTTCGAGTTGCTGACCTTTACCTCACTATGAGGTCTTGTGTTCTAGGCTATCCTTGGACTATTTACCTTTGAAAGAAGTAGAGAAGTCTCAACTTGGAACCACCCAGAGGATCTAGGAAGTTCTTACAAGGAACTACTCAGAGAACTAGGAAATTCTACAGGGAGCGATTTAGGCTATTGTATTCTTGCCTGGGGGCTAGGGTGAGTGAGATAAGAATAGATCCTATTGACCTTGCTCTATATATGTTCCTGCTATTCAGCAATAAGGTGAATATTGATCAGAAATTTCCTGACTTGATTCGTTATTTCTCATGTCTCTGTATCCTACTTTCAATCCCCACTCCCTCTTTCAGGTGAACCCTGATTTTATTTTTCCCACAGGCTAGGACCCAGCACAAAGTTCCTGAGTTTAATTTCCAGACACTACGAGGTGGCCCACATCTATTTATCATGAGATCTAATGCCCTCTTTTTCATGTCGGCAGAAAATCTTATTAAAAAAGAACAGCAAAGTTGAATTCAGCCTTGTATTGTGTCATGAGAGTTTGCATCTCACAGTGGCTTTCCCTAGGCCTCCATGCATGCTGGTGGCCATGGAAGAGAGTGATGTCTTTGGAGCTCAAGATAATCAGCATCAGACATCCTGGCTTCAAAGATGGGGACAGACTAACCTGTGTTATTTTCAGGCAGCTGGATTGTAGCCCCTTTTAAATCACAGCCCAGGGGTTTAACACCCCATGACATGTTGGGGAAACTAAATTTGTGTGGAAAAGCAGTAACTAAGGACTGTCAGGACTTTTCTATTATACATAACAGAAGGTGGAAAATTTATTTTCCAAGCCCCCATGCCAATGTTTAAGTGCAGGAGTTTTGCTTGTCTCCATGTGTCTAATCTTAAGGAACAGCAGGACATGACATGAATGCACACTCTGAGTTCTCTGCAACTGTCACAGAACAAAATACAACGTTTAGCAAATATCGAGAGCACCAGTCAACTTTTAGACACTGATGATGGCAGTTAATCATCTGTCATATTATTGATCTTAGATTGGGAATTCCATTAATCTACAAATTGTCTGTCTCTCCCTTATGTTGGTATAATAGCCGTTTATAGATGCGATCTGAATATGCTTATCACCAATGATTTAACACTTTATACTTGAAAAGTAGATGTTTACAATTTTGTATTTTTACAAATAATTTATATTCATGTTATGTGCATTGGTGTTTTGCCTACATGTATATCTGTATAGCTCCTGGAACAGGAGCTACAGACAGTTGTGAGCTGCCATGAGGGTTCTGAGAATTGAACCTGAGTCATTTGAAAGAGCAGTCAGTGTTCTGAACTGCTGAGACATCTCTTCAGCCATAATACTGTATGTTTTGTGTAAAATAGAAATGAATATTTATTGAATACATATTTAATTTTCAATAATATTTTTGACTTAATGCTAACACATCAACATCAGATGTATAATTTACTTTGGATATCAAGAGCCATGAACTTCCATCTAACCAACTGAGTAATGATACATATTTTGAGATATTGTCTTTAGATTAGAATGGTCTAGAACTTGCTATGTATCCAAGGCTGGCCAAAATCTCATGGTTCTCCTGCTTTTGTGTGCCCGGATTTGGGATACAGATCTCATTTTGAAACTCACTTTGTTTCATAATTTTTTTTTTGTTTCTTGTATGTTGCACACAATACTGGGTAAAACTGGGTTTATAATTTACCTCGTACATACTCTCATCATTCACTAATCTGAATTTTCATTGATTATTAAGTTTTGGCTATGCTGTTGATTTTCATTCACTCAAACATTTTTCCTTTGGATGACAACACTCTCTCATGCTGTGGTGTACTTGTCTCACTAAAATAGTTGCTTGATATAGAATACCTGTGCCCCTTCTGGAGAAATTTAGAAGAGTGAGAAAGATCATTTTTCCCTAGTTAATTATTGCTAATTTGTAGATTTATCTAGAATATACATTTCCAGAATGAACCCATTTGGTAGTGTTGTTCTCTAATCATGATATTGTGAACAGATCTGGTTTGTTTTATTTGCCTTAATATTCTCAAACTTAGAGTTCTCTTAGTGGTCTGAGAAGTTGTGGGAAACATATAATTCCTGATTTTTTTTCATGGGGTTCTTTTTGTATACCTGTCCCATGTTTAATCTTTGAAACTGGGCTCAATTGTTTGAGGCCCTGTTCATTGTCCTCACTGCAAGGGTTGAATTCAAGTTAAAAGATAATGAACTAATTCAGCCTCAACTTTTCTCTTTTTTGACTTTCCTCTTTTCCTTCCTTCACCATTACCTTATTTTTTGGACATCATCTTACTCTATGTTTGTTTCTCTTATTCTTATGATTTCTGAGCATATCGCTTCATTTCCATAGGATTGTCAATCTCAGATAGCTCTTCTAAAGTTTCTGCAAAATTCACCTGACTTAAATATCTCTTGAATTTTAACTCAAATCTGCTATTAGATGACCTAGTAGATTTCTGTTGGAGAACATTAAGCTAATCACATCCAGTGATTGATCGTGATCTCTCTGATGGTATTTTTTGCCAGTTGAATGACACCAGCCACTCTTACACACATTGCCCAGACATTTGCTTTTGTATTAGCTGACTGCTTTGCATGGGTCTGTTTAGACTAGCCCAGCTTTTCAGCATTTATAAACCAGCCCCTTGCATTGTGACTGAAGTGCATCAGGCAGGCAGGGAGAGCAAGATGGAGAAACAGACCCACATACTCATGATCCTACTGCTATTCATGTCTGGTAAAAATTTAATGTGTTATAATCTTTTCAGATTAACATCTTCATATATGAGAAATTTACAATGTGAGCTGGGATGTAATATTTCTTATGTAATAAAACTCTGACATGACTTTGCAAGGTCATTTAAATGTCAAGTTTCAACTGTTGTTATAATGTGTTTGTGTATGTACACATGGTCACTGTCTGTTTGCAATTACAGGTACGTGTGGAGACATTGTGATGACCTAGTCTCCATCCTCCCTGGCTGTGTCAGCAGGAGAGAAGGTCACCAGAGTCAGGGTCTTTTATACAGTAAAGATCAAAAGAACTACTTGAACTGGTACCAGCAGAAACCAAGCATCCACTCGGCACACTGGGGTCCCTGATCACCTCACCATCAGCAGTGTGCAGGCTGAAGATCTGGCAGTTTATTTCTGTCTGCAGAGTTACAGCTCTCCTCCCACAGTGCTTCAGCCTCCAACAGAAACCTCCTTGATAGTCTAACCAGCTGCCGGCACCACAAACAGCCCTGGGTCTGCACACTTTCCTATTCTGCATGAGAGCAGGTATGATGAAAAAGTATTGAAAAAGTTTTTAAATCTCCATAAAAATAATGAGTTTGATGTCTTTCATATCTTTTGGTATGAAAAGTCTATATACCAAAATGCAGAAAAAAATATGCGTTATCTTACTGTCCCTTCCATAACACATTACCAAAAACCCTACTTCCCTTTGCTCTTCTTGTTATCTTTTTTCTTCCTAGTTCATCTTCTACTTCTCCCTTTCTGTCTCTCCCTCTCTCTGTCTCCTTTTTTGTCCCTCTCATTCTTGTTTATTTTCCCACTCTATCTCATACATACTTTCATATGCACACATACATGCACACATGCACACATTACCTTGTATGCATAAATAGACACCACAGACACACAGACATGCACACAGTCACACACAAACATGCATATATATATATATACACACACACATGCATACATACTGAATTACACACAAACATAAAACACATATACATACAGGAGCTCATACATACATACACATTCTTACATACTGTCCCTTCCATAACACATTACCAAAAACTTGGTTGCTTGAACATGAGTGATTTATTTATTTTTCATTTTATATTTCTGTAAATCATGTATCAAACATAAGACTCGATGACTGATATGACTGTGTTAGAAAACTTCAGTTTGTTTTGGATTCGCGAGGAAATTATACATTTTGTTTTGTTTTGTTTTGTTCCTAGAGCTTTTTCTTTCTTCATTAAGTGTATCCATAATTTTTATGATTTATCTTTTCTTTTTAACACTGTAAATTTATTTTACTTTTATTTAATAATATGCATGTGCATGCTTTAATACGTGTGTGTGTGTGTGTGTGTGTGTGTGTGTGTGTGTGTGTGTGTG